>PVIR01007434.1:0-60845 GCA_004026965.1 Petromus typicus | reverse complement strand
TTGTGGTTCAGGCTGGCCCTGAGCTCAGCCTCAAACTCACATCACAATCCTCCTGCCTCTGCCTCCCGAGTGCTGGGATTACAGGCGTGAGCCACCACGCCCGGCACTGTGGTATGTGGTACTGGTTGCTGCTGGGTGTGGGTCTCCACACCCAGTATTGTTATGTGGTTACCGGGGAATCGAACCCAGGGCCTTGCGCTTGCAAAACAGGCGCCGGAACCACTGAGCTAACTCCCCAGCCCACGTTTTGGCTTTTTTTATAGGGTCTCTTGCACTTGTCATTCCTTTGACCTGGGATGGTTCATCCTTATTTGCTTTTTGTTTTGTTTCTTAAGATGGTTGTTCACCAAAACATTGATTCTTTTCTTAAAAATCAATTTTTATCATTAAACACAGGTAAGTCCACTTTTTATACCTCATCGCACTACAAGAATTTCACAAAAGGGCCGGAAAGTTAGCTCAGTGGTTCCGGCGCCTGTCTTGCAAGCTCAAGGACCCAGGTTCAATTCCCCAGTAACAACATACAATACTGGGCGTGGAGACTCACGCCCAGGAGCAATCAGTACCACATACCACAGTGCCAGGTGTAGTGGTTCACACCTGTAATCCCAGCACTTGGGAGGCAGAGGCAGAAGGATTGCTGTGATGTGATTGCAGGCTGAGCTCAGGGCCAGCCTGACCTATAAAGCGAGACCCTGTCTAAAAAAAAAAAAAACAGAATTTCACAAAAGACAAGGACATGCATCTACTGCATGAGAACCTGGTCAGATCATAAAATCTACTGAAAACTGTGAAATCAACATAAAAAAGTACAGGCTCACTCCAAAGCATAGCTACTTGTGTAAGATCTCACCACGCTACCACGACAAACTGTCCATTTCTTAGGGAGATATTTTGAAGGAAGCTGAGTGGAATTCGAAGGCTTCTCTAACCCTTGTTGCTTTGGGGCTGATCTTAAAAAGAGGGTGGAATAAACACTCCAAACTGGTATGTTTGGGAAGTTCCTGAGGTCTTGGAACTAAACTGAAGGTCTGTAGTTCCAGAGACTTTTTTTTTCTCCGAAGGTTAAAAACTTTATATTTCGAGAAATTTTTTTTTTTTTTTTTTTTGAGACAAGGTCTTGCTTTGTAGCTCAGGCTGGCTCTGAGCTCACTAGGTAGCCCAAGCAAGCCTTGAACTCACAGCAATCCTCCTGCCTCTGCTTCCTGAGTGCTGGGATTACAGGCGTGAGCCACCACACCTGGTTTGATGTTGATGTTTTAAAAGTTGTGGAATGGGCCATAATATTATAACCTAAGTAATTTTTAAAAGTACATATAATATTTACATATAGAAAAAAGGTTGTGTTTTAGTAAATATACATGGGAAGGAGATTTAGAAGGGTTTTACTTTCGCTGTTTTTGATTTATGTAAAATAAATAAATATATTATTACATTTATAAAAAGATAAATGCCACATGACTGCTGCATTCCTCTTAACTTATTTGGTACATATAATTTTAAGGTCAGATGGTGACAGGAGATCAAGATGTAACAGATCTATTTTGGGTAGTAACTTTAGCTCAGTCGGTTGATTTAAAGTAAGGGATTATTTCCCACTTCTCTCCTCTTGCTATGGTTTACAATCTCATTCAAACTCAGGCTTTTATGCTTCCAACATAGGCACAGTACCACTGGAGCTAAATCCAGTGAAAATTTTTTGCTGAGTATAGTAGTGCATGCCCATAATCCCAGGTATTCAGGAGACTGAGGCAGGAAGAGTCCAAATTCAAGTCTAGCTTTATGGTTTAGTGAACCTTACCTCAAAATTTAAATGTACAGGGCCAAGGATTTAGCTCAGTGGTTCCAGCGCCTGTCTTGCAAGGGCAAGGACCAGGGTTCTATCCTCTGGTAACCACATACCTATACTGGGCGTGGAGACTCATGCCCACCAGCAATCAGTACCATATACCACAGTGCCGGGCGTGGTGGCTCACACCTGTAATCTCAGCACTTGGGAGGCAGAGGCAGAAGGATTGCTGTGATGTGATTGCAGGCTGAGCTCAGGGCCAGCCTGAACTACAAAGCGAGACCCTGTCTCAAAAAAAATTAAATTTACAACAGGGCTGGGAATTTAGTTTAAGTGATACCATGCCTATCTTAGAAGCACAAGGGCCCAGGTTTAATCCTGGCACTGCAAAAAAGTAAATACATATATACATACATACATACATACATACATACATACATACATAAACTGGGGATGTTTCTCAGAGTTAGAGCATTTGCCTATCTTTTTGAGGCTCTGAGTTTGATCTCTAGTACTGAAAATTTTCTTTTTCATTGCAGGATGCCTGGTTTATCCTGCAACATCTAGGTTGATGTCATTTATTATTTGCTCTGATTCAGTGGGTTTCATCTATCAGCTGTCACTTAAAGTGATCTAAATTAATTTTCATTTTCTCATTCTCTGCTCTCATATTTGTGAATTCTTTTTCCTAGGATGGCTATATCCTTCTGATAGAATCCAAATGAGCCATTTGCTGTTGAACTGTTATTTCCTGTTGTACCTGAGGACCATCTCCTCACAGAGAGTATCCAGGCTAACCTTTGATAAAGTGCTTATTCTTATACTGTTGTTTCTGCTTGTGTTTTCTCAAATCCATGAGTTTCTGAATCCTGAGCCAATGCACAGGCATCATAAGTTAATTTCCTTTGTTCTAAAGGAGTTAAGTCCACTGACCTCCTGTCGTATCCTTCGCTGCTTGTAGTGGTCAAGAAATCTTTACAAGGGAAGTGGGGTCTTAGTGAAGGGGTCCTGGCAAGAGGGACAGTCCATTAGCAGACTCCCTGGGGAAAGCCAGCATCTATTTTTGGTGGGTTTGATGGGAACAGGGCTCGTCTTATCACACAACAACCTGGGCCCAGAGTCCTGGCCACGGACCCTCAGTTCATCCTTACTTGGAGTACGCCAAGTAGTAAAAGTTCTGCTTTCAGCCCTTCTAGTTTTTGTGGCTGGTTTAGTAATCAAATTGTCATGAGAGAGATTAACAGGCTAAAAAACCAATTTATATTGCCTATCTATACAAAATGTGAGACTCAAAGTGGAACTAGATGACTGAAACTTATGTATTATCCTGAGTTTGGGCTTCTAGGGTGGTTACAAATTATGAGAAGTGGAGGGGAGAAAATACGTAGTAAATAAAATTTGACTGACTGTTCCAATAAGAGTGTCTCAGCTGATAAAAGTTGTCCAGAACTACCCCTCTTGGGCTGCTGATGTAGCCATTGATGCCATGCCTGCTGGGCAAGCACAAGGTCCTGAATTCAATCTCTGATACCTCAAAAACAACAGACAAACAAATAGCCAAAAGTAGCTCTCCTCTTGGTGCAGATACTTCTAGTAAAGAAAATTTCACTTATGCATGAGAGAAAGGCAAGTTTTTCTTGTTCTGGCTAGTTATCAGTTGCTAGTAGCATATTTGGAATGGTGCCCTTGGAACTAATTCAGTGCTGCTTTATGACACTTTTTTTTTAACTAAGGTACATCTCTCATCACTGCTGAAATTTCTGTGCCCATAGGTAGCATATTAAATCGAAGAGCTCTGACAAGCCTCTCTCCTTTGACCAAACCTGAGTCAGGCTCTTTGAGTCCTTTCTAGCTAGGACAAAACTGAGGCTTCCCTCTCTGTCCTTGAAGATCCAATTTGAGCAAAAAATACTGCTCAATCAACTTGGTGGAGATCCCTCAACCTTGGTATATCATCACCCTTGACATCTTACTGTGGTTGCCTTTAGCAAATATTCTGCTAAATCAGTCTAGCAAGAATCTCCCTAAGCCTTGATGTATCCTCTTTAGGATACTTTTCATCCACCAGCTTCCACCCTATTCCATATCTGTACATCCCTACTTGTCTTTGTTGTGATTAGAGCCAAGCCCCATCTGTCCTCCACTGACACCATTACACTCATCCTTTCAGCACTGTAATGTAGCTACTCTTTTTTTTTTGAGGTGGTTTAAGACAGAGTCTCCCTGTATATTTCAGGCTGCCCTTGAACTCATCATAGTGATCTTCCTGCCTCAGCCTCCCGCATCCTGGGATTATAGGTATATTCCACCACACTCAGTTTAATTTTTTTTCCCCTAACACCATCACTGTTCTTCTAGGTCCAAATGGATCCATGAGACACTCACAGGGTCCTTTTCTCTTTATCATTTGGCATTAGGACCACATCTCTAGAGCAGCAAGCCCCTGACTCCACCATGAAGGTAGTTACTTCTAGATGTCCAAGGTGAGAGTCAGCACCTACAGTGCACTTTATGTTCCTCAAACCCGAGGGAGGGTCCAGATTTTGTGTCTCTAGACTGCAGGGAGCACCCTGAAGCTTACTGTGTGATTACCTGAAAGTCCACCTCTGCACGGTGCTCAACCACCTCCAGCCAGGAAATGCACACCCACTATTCCAGGTCATTCTCTCAGGAGCAGAGCCTGAAATGTGGATTCCTGCTTAAAGACTTTTTGAGGAAGTTTCTCATTAAAGGAGGAATGAATAAAAGGATCTGGCTGGGGGCAAAAGAAGAACCAAACACAAGTGTGAGTACAGCTGGAGACCAGCTTCTTGTCATCACAGTTACAACTCTGCTGCTCAAAGTGCATTTCAGAATCTCTCTCTGTCTCTCTGTCTCTCTCTCTTCTCTCTCTCTCTCTCTTCTCTCTCTCTCTCTCTCTCTCTCTCTCTCTCTCTCTCTCTCTGTCTCTCTGTCACTGTCTATTTAAATTGAATAGGAGAGGACCGGGGATTTAGCTCAGTGGTTCTGGCACCTGTCTTGCAAGTGCAAGGACCCAGGTGCAATCCCCGGTAACCACATACAATACTGGGCGTGCAGACTCATGTCCAACAGCAATCAGTACCACATACCACAGCGCCGAGTGTGGTGGCTCATGCCTGTAATCCCAGCACTCGGGAGGCAGAGGCAGGAGGATTGCTGTGATGTGAGTTTGAGGCTGAGCTCAGGGCCAGCCTGAACTACAAAGCGAGACCCTGTCTTAAAAAACCTAAAAAAATAAATAAATAAATAAATAAAATTGAATAGGAGATTGAACCCAGAGCCTTCTCATGAACTATATCTCCAAATGTTTTTAAAAGATTTTTAAAATAGCTAGATCATAAAGATTACTCAGGTAAGAATAAGAAATTAAAGAGATTAGAATTTCAAGATTATGAGAGGAAAAAAGACTCCAAAGACCAGTGGCTCTATTTCTCCAGGACATTTTACATGTTATAAGCTTAGAAATTCAAAACAAGGGCCCGGGATTTAGCTCAGTGGTTCCAGCGCCTGTCTTGCAAGGGCAAGGGCCAGGGTTCAGTCCTTGTAACCACATACAACAATACAGCAATCACAACCACATACCACAGCGCCGGGCGTGGTGGCTCACGCCTGTAATCCTAGCACTCGGGAGGCAGAGGCAGGAGGATTGCTGTGGTGTGAGTTTGTAGCTGAGCCCAGGGCCACCGTGAACTGCAAAGTGAGACCCCATCACAAAAACCTAAAAAAAAAATTAAAATTTTGAGACAGGATCTCCCTAAGTCATTAAGCTGCCTATGTTGGACTCAAACTTGCCTCAGCCTCTCAGTGATACCACCCCAGCTAGACAGCTTCATCTGCAAGCAAGAGTCCAATTTATTTCCTTCTGCTAGTTAGGCCAAGGTTTTCTGGCCAAGGCTGTCTAGCAAAGGGCATGCTTCTGTGGCAGGGGGGAGGCAGAGAATTGTGAGGATGAAGGTGTCAAAGGGTTCTCAAAGAGCATTAACAGTATCTACTACACCCTTCCTACCTCTCTCACTGAGGATGTTCTTGTTTTCATTTCATCTTGACCTCTCAGAGCAGTTCAAGGATTCTAAACCACGTTCTCATAGACATCGCCTTGTACTAACTGAGAGGAGGAATGTCTGTCACTCTGGTATCTGATGCCTTATGGTACCATGTACATATTGGAATGTACAGTAGACCTCCAAAATTCCTGGGGGTTGTGTTGCAGAACACTTCAAACTGTGAAATACCATGACTTTCAGATATGGTCAGAAGAATGCCTAAAAATGCCTATTTTTATAGCTTAAACCCTAAATATGCGGTCTCCAGCAGTTACATGATTTAATTTAATATTACAGTGTATTAGGAAAGCCTTAGAAGGTACAGGGTGTGTTGGCTGCATCTGAGGGGTGTTAGGGCTTCACTTTCTGTTACTGTAATACATAAAATACTTAGAAAAAGTTTTTTTGACTCATAGCTTTAGACATTTCACTTCATATTCAGTTGGCCCTGTTGTTTTGGGCATGTGATATAGGCATATGTTGTGGAACCTCCAAATAGTATAAGGGAAATGTTGTAACTCCCAGCCATCCAGATATTCAAAATTCTGGGTTGGAATTCTCTAAAAGAATGAATTCTAGGAACAACTGAGGTTAAGAGTAGGAAAAATTTATAGAGAGAGTGATAGCTTTTGTCTAAGGGACACAGAAGGGATACCGGCAAGTGGGTGGCTACCCACCCTTCTTCTCAAAGGTGTTATATTGTGAAAAACTAGAGATGAAGCACATTCAAGGTGGGACAAAATTATAGTCAGCTAATACAATTACAAATCAATATGTGTCACATACTGGTACAAATCCTTAATGTTGAATTTGATCATAATGTACATATAAAAAAACCACCACCCCCACAAGATTACAAGTATAGGCCCCCAGATAATACTGATCCAGTGGAAAATCATGAGGTGGATAAAACCATGGTCAGCCAATAAGATTATAATAAATATAGCCACAGGTAATATTGATTAAGTGGGATCAAGTGGCAAAGCAAGTACATAGCAAGTGTACATGGAATGGCCCAGGATTTCCACAAAGGAATGGACTGGGAAGTTTTGGTCCCCAGCCAAGGTGATTGATACCTATTTAGAATATCAACCACTGCTGTTCATCCCTAGGAGAAGTATGTGGGTGTAACTGTCCTTCTTTTTCTTGGAGCCTGTAATTCATGGAGAGGCCTTGGGCCACAGCTGTCTTCTTTGCAGAGGGCCCAGTCTCGCCCACCTACCTTACAATGTTTTCGAACTGGGACTGGGGATGTAGCTCAGTGGCTCAGCACGTGCCTGGAAAGCTCAAGGCTCTGAGTTTGGTTCCTGGTACCAATAAAAACAAAAGCTAACTAACTTCACTATCTACAATAACCTCATGGACAGGAAGCAAAAGAGAGAAACAAGTAGAGGCTCAGAACCACCAAACCACTACTGACAGTGACCTAAAGATCTTCCACTAGACTCTACCCCCTGCCATCTCCCCCACACTTGAAACCAACTGTTTAATATATGGGCCTTGGAAGGACATTTAAGACCCAAACTGTAACAGTGAGCATATGAAAGTTGTCAAGATTGAAAAAGCAGATTTCTCACACACACACACACACACACACACACACACACACACACACACACACACACACACAAATACACACTCACACATACTTGATAACTTGGCTTCTTTTGGAAACCTGGAAACCTGGAAATAAGTTTATAGTCTGTCATTGAAATAGTCTCCTAACCAGCTACATGTCAGATGTTTTGAGTTCATGCCTGAGAAATCAAAGAATAAATTCCAAAGGACAAAAGAGGCTAAGAGTAGGGAAAGTTTATTGGGAAATAAGAATAGCTCCTAAGAGCAGGAGGGATACCAAATGAGTTGCCACCAAGGCTTCTTGTCAGGGGTAATTTATACAACAAAGTCACAAGTGTGGGAACAATATGAGTCCAATTACAGTCACGAGTATGATTACAAGTATAGTCACTTAGCTAATATTGATCCTGTAGGGAACTGAGGCACATAGCAAGGGGAGACAGCTGACATCATTAACCCTGGCTTATCTATGACTTCTAAAACAGGAACATGCTAGCTGTGGTGGCTCACCCCTGTAATCCCAGCACTTGGGAGGCCGAGGCAGGGGGATCGCCATGAGTTTAAGGCTGGTCTGGGCTACACAGTGAGCTCAAGGGCAACCTGAATTATAGAGTGAGACTATGTCTCAAAAAATATAAATAAATAAAACAGGAACATTTTGGAAGGGAAAGGTCCCGATGTTCTCTGGACTTGATAGACGGGGTGGTACCAGTTACAGTATAATCTAAAGTTTCCATTCATCCCTGAGGGATGTGCACAAGCCTGTGACTTTATCTTGAGTTCTTCTTCCCTTCTTCGGAGGTGCTTCCAGCCAGTTTTGATGTGCTGTGTTCTCATCTTCTGCCCTGACTTTCTAAAGTGCGGTCTCTGTCTGGCTGCCTGTTAATTTCTACCTAACTTAGCTGCCTAGAATAGCATAGTAATGTAGGGTTAGGTCACCCCTTCCCCAGATAAAAGTTTAATAGCTGCAGGTAAGATCTGACAAGCTGCGGTCATACTCCCTCATGCAGGGCTTGTTTTGTAAGAATTTAGAAGAAAAAAAAGCAACAAGACCCCAGATAGTGAAAATGCCCCAAAAGATCTTACCCCCTTCTTCCCTAGCAATGAGCCAATTAACCAATCAGGTGGGGCCACCCTCAGTCAAGGGACAGGGTAGGACCTGAACCTAGAAAAAGGACACAGCGCCCAAGGTCAAAGTGGCTCTGTCTCAGGCGCCCCTGCTCGCCTCTCTGAGAGAAAGCAGCTCCTGTACTTGCTTAGCCTCCTTTATTTGGTTTCATCTCATCGTGCTCAGACTCGATTCTTCTGCCACCTTCTGTGTCGTCAGGGGAGTCGGCCGGGTCCCAGGCCTCTCGCTCTCGGTGCATCTCCCTCTCCGGTGGGATCTGGGCCATTCCTTTTGGATCTCCCAGGGGGACCAGTCACTGATCGCGACAATAACCATCCAGGGCTGCGTGATCATAGAAATCTAGTTTCCTATGTGCTACACCCAGCTAGTTTTGTTTTGTTTCTTGTTATTGTTTTTTTAGTTTTTTGAGGCAGGATCTTGCTTTGTAGTTCAGGCTGGTTCTGAACTCAGCCTCGAACTCAGCAGTCCTCCTGCCTCTGACTCCCAAGTGCTGGGATTACAGGCGTGAGCCACCATGCCTGGCAACCCAGGTAGTTTGATGAATTTTCTTGCCCACCTGGCTTCTGTATTTAATTTGGTTTATAGCCTATCAGTTATGAAGGTTGCCTAGAGTCATATAGCTAATAATAGATGTGGTAAGGGCCCATGTCAAAACTGAAATATGGTAGGCACTAACAGGAAAACTTTATAGGGGCCTGGGGATTTAGCTCAATGGTCCTGGCACCTGCATCACAAGCAGAAGCTACCAAGTTCAATACTCAGTACTAATAAAAATAAAAACATGCAGGGGCCAGGAATTTAGCTCAGTGGTTCCAGTGCCTGCCTTGCAAGTGCAAGGGCCTGGGTTTGATCCCTGGTAACCACATAACAATGCCAGGCATGGAGACTTATGCCCAGCAGCAATGAGAACCTCATATCACAGTGCCAGATGTGTTGGCTCATGCCTGTAATCCCAGCACTCAGGAGGCAGAGGCAGGAGGATTGCTGTGAGTTCAAAGCTGAGCTCAGGGCCAGCCCAAACTACAAATAAGCGAGACTGTGTCTCAAAAATAAATAAATAAATAAATAAAAATAATAAAGTAAAATAAAAGCATGCAAATGTCAAATGTAAGATGAAATTGGGTCTAGTGTTCAATAAAATTATTTTTAAAACTTTTTAAAAGAGCCAGGACCTTAGTGTTAAACCAATTTGAAATGAACTTAGTGAATGATAAAGGAATGCACAATGGATGGAAAGTAGAAAGAGGCTGAAGGATCATGAAATTAAGAAGAATAAGATGGCAGTCTTGTGACAAACCACTGCTGACATCAGTGAAGAAGCCACAAGCGATACAATCAGAAGAATGTCCGTCCCGGTTTGGAAGGATGGAGCACTGATCAAAGCAAGACAGGATTCACAGAGAGGAGCTGGAATGTGGGGGAGATTTAAGGTTGGGGAGCGATACTCAGACTGGTTACGTTGCTAGGGATGGACCTCAGTTCAGAGTTGTAGACTTACTGTAGTTACCTGGGCTCTAACTTCCTCCTGACGTCCTGGAGCTTGGGGTGGGACCTGAGCCTGTCAGATACCCAAGAGCTTGTCCTAGACAGAGCAAGGTGTGCCTTCGAGTCCTGAACCAGGCCGGTGAAGATGCTCCTTGCCCAGTTTCCATTGCCAAGCACCCTCCCCTCTATGTCTCTTTTACCGTCAGGCTCGACCTTCACATCATTTAAAAAACCAGCTGTACAATGAATCCTCATTATGTTGATTCATCGTATTTATAAAGACCAAACTTAGAAGAGGAGAGAGGGAGAATTCTGATAATTCTTTAGCCTGACAGCAGGTGAAAAAGTGAGCCCACAAGGCTGCCAAGGACCATGTGAAATGACAATGACACTTGTCAGCTGCTACTCTTAGCGGGCACCAAGTCGATGAAATAGCCCAACTGAGCAGAGGGGGGAGGGGCGGCGGCAGCTACAGGGACAGATGGTAAAAGACGTGTGTCTGCCACCTACAGATGACAAAGTTCCATCGGAATGCTATCCAAGGTGACCTTCTTAGGTAACTGCACCTCATAATGCACAGCTGCTTTCTACAGCATGTTCCTTTTTGTTAAATTATGAGAATAATAAATCAGTTAATCCGGGGGAAAATAAAGAATTTCAGCTATGCTAAATGTATAATAATTACAAACATTTTCTGGACCCCTGCGAAGGACCAGGTGCCACACTAGCTGCTCAGTCTCATTTAATTCTCACGACAGATCCAAAAGCTAAGCACTATTATTATCTCTTTACCTTTGAAGGTGCTGGGGCTTAGCAAGTGGAATAAACTCCCCAAGCACAGATCACTGGATAGAAGAAGTCTGACTCAGAGCAGCTCTGCCTGTTCCAAGGGCAAAACGTATAAACTCTCATGAGTTGCACCAACCCTAATGTGGCATTTTGCCAGCTGACAGCCCTGTGCCATTCTCCCTGTCCCCCTTAGCAGGAGAGTCCCGTGTTCATTCAGGGTACCAATATTAAAGAATTCCTAACGATCATTGTGGCTGGTACATCACAGCACAGACCCAGGTCCATGACTGTCTTTGCCCAAGCCCAAGGAAATTATTCTGATGCTGCCACCCATGGTGCCAACTAACATTTATTTAGTCAGTACTTACTTTGTATTAGATGTATTCTCTACCCTTTGCATAAATTCTGGCATTATTTGGCTATTCAGTTGTTTCAAATATTTACTTAAAAATTGGTTTTATAGGGTTTGTTTGTTTGTTTGGTTGTTCGTTTTTTGCAGAACCAGGGATTGAATTCAGGACCTTGCACTTGCCAGGCCAGCAGCAGCACCACCGAGCTACATTCCCAGCTTAAAAATTGGTTTTATAAGGCTGGGGATTTAGCTAAGCTGTTTCAGTACCTGCCTTGTGAGCAAAAGACCCTGAGTTCTATCCTCAGTACGAAAAAATATATATATATATATTTTATAGACTTACTTGCTTTTCTGTGTTAACTACCACATACATATATATGTATATGTGAAAGAATGAAAACAATGAATGCTAAGTTTGAATGAAAGAATGAAATGCTTAAATTTTTAAAAATTTATCACAGTAAAAAAAATTGCCATTGACTTCCCCAAAATACTTCTCTTTACTTACAACACATCATTTTATTATTTTTTCTCTATTTTTATTGTAATATTATACTTTGATTACGTATTTTCATTCATTTGTGCTGTCCCTCATGTACACACAAGTTCTTGTTAGCTTTCCAGGCTGACTTCAGACTCCAGGACCACAGCTGTACACACCTGGCCAAGTGCTGTCTGTTTTAATGAGTACACTTCATTTCAGGAATACTATTTGTACATCAGTATTAGTTTGAAAAGTATTCTAGAAACTGTATGGTGCTACAAATTTATAATTCTGCTACTCAGAGGCTGAGGCAAGATCAATATTTCAAGGCTAGGCTGGGCAATTTACTGAGGTCTTGTTTCAAAATTAAAAGTAAGAAAGAGTGCCGGGTGTGGTGCTACACACCTGTAATCCCAGTGTTTGGGAGACTGAGGCAGTGAGCCCATTGCCACAGAGCATGTGCCTGTCAGGGGAAAGGCCAGGGGTTCGATCCTCAGTACAGCAAAAACAAAACACCAATAACAGTATATCAAAGGGAAGCAGTGACAGGGAAGGAGTTCATGTTGAGCACAAAGATCAATGGCAGAGTGCTTTCCTAGCACAGAGGATGCCCTAGGTTTGATTCCCAGCACCACAAGAAAAAGGAAGTGAGTTTGAGGTCCTGTGAGTAGGGGGTTATTTAACAAAGCAAGAATAAGATAGAAAGTACTTTGACTCTGGGAAACTTTGAAATAGGTGAACTGGATTTTAGACCATCTCGTTATCCTTCTCTGTATTTCCATCTTCCTCCCCAGCACCCACCCCTCTGTGCTGGAGTCCTTCACTGTGAGGCCCGATAGGTTTTATTCTGCCCTTCTCTTGCTAGTCATGAGTCACACCCCAATCTCAGCCGAAACTTGTCTAACTTTCTATAAAAGTTTCAGGTAGCTGGTTAAAGGAACATGCTCTATAGGTAGGAATTTGCCAAGAGGTACAGGAGAGTGCAGGCAGTTGGGGTTAAGGAGAGCCTGGGTCCCGAGGTGGGTGTACCCTCCTCTGCCTCCCTGAGTACATCCTGCTGACCACAGATCCTCCCAGACAACTTCCAAATTCAGAAACTCTCTAAATTCGGTCATTCAAAAAACAAAGCACAGTTTGTGTGGTGGCCTTAGTGGAAACTAAGATAAGAAGTAGTGACTAGTTTTCAAATTAAAAGTCAGTCTAATATATGATAAAAGCCTGAAAAGACTTTTAAAGATGTGGACATTTTGACTCAGCATTCAACTTTCAGGGGCTTGTTAAGAAATAAGTGAATAAATATGTAAGAGCATCTGTCAAACTCCCTTTCAAAATAAGGATTATGAGAAAATTTCCATTATATCTTAAAGCATGTTATTTTAGAAAAATACTTACTGGAAATTATGCATAAAGTATAGGGGAGCCTGTGGTTTCCTAAGTAAACCTATGTAACATTTGGGAATGGATTTTATTGTTGGTTTGTTTATAGTCTTGGGGAGTAACGCATACCGAAGGCAGCGGCTGAACAGTCCTCTGTAGGTGCAGGCAGGGAAGGATCATGTTTCCTCTAAGAAGATTTCATGGGAAAAGTACTTTGATGAATGAACTCAGAGTACTGGTCTGATGTTTATTAATCCATACCAGCAATTTCAACATCAGTACATTTTGTGAGTTTTTAATTTTAGACAATTGTTGCAGTTGCTATGGAGTGTTAATGAACTGTGTCAGTTTAAAATTGGAGTGTTTTACTCTTTTAACAAACATTGTATCTCAGTGGAGATTAATTTGAAAAACTCAGTTATACAGTGGCTACTACTCTCCACCCCCGTCCGTCCCTCCCTTTGCTCTGAGGAATCAGGCACATCTGCCTAATGGTTACCAATCACTTGAGGTTGCCTCACGTGTAGGTTCAGTCTTTGATGACAGGGGTTTTCATACATTTCCTCATTTAAACAAGTGGGTTTGCAATACATGATCATGGCATAGTGACTAAAAACGATGAAACTGAATTTGACTTTCTTCACTTTTGACAAGCTCTGTGACCACTCTAAATTTTTAAAATTTATACTTGAATTTTAAGACAGTCATAACAAATGTGAAATGCAAAGTGTGATATTTTTGTTTGGTAAGTGAACATTTTAGTCATGCATGACACAGTTTACTGAAGTTAATGTAACACTTTTGGAAGTGAAATTTTATCTTCATTTTACTTTGTTAATTTTAAAACTAAATACAAACTCAAGAATCAGAATTCCTAATCTTGCATGATTGTTGCTAAGTATAACCTTATACAACATTAAGGTGTTAAAAACTAATATGCTTCAGCTGTCAAATACGCTGCATGTGCCATTGCTTGGGGAGAAAACGTAAGCCAAGTGTTACTAAGATTTTTCTGAAACTTGTGAAAATTATTGGTAGGGAAACAATTTACCACTGAATGTGTTAGTTCCTCAGGAAAAAAAATGCTAAGGCACGTGGATATACATTCACAAATTCTTTGCTCCACTTGAAAAAATTATCACTAATAACCAGAAGTGACATTCAGCTACTATCTTGGCAAGAAATTCTCAGTTCTCACTTTAGAAGTTGAGTTGCTTTGTGAAGGATAGCAAAAGCAAGAGAGATATCTAACATCCACCATTTTCATGAGCACCTAGGACTCAAAGTAAACTATTGGTGAAGTAATTTGGCATCCTGGGAAAAGCACAAGTAGTGTAGAAGTCATGGGCTTTGATTGGAATCACACCAAGTTTACTGGCTATTAATTCACTAAAAATATTCACCGATTCTCCATTGTGTTGACACTGGGAATATAATGCTGCTCAAGACAGATATACTCCCTGCCCCAAAGGAAGCCACTTCCTACCCACCCCCCAAAAGTAAACAGACAGATGAAACATTGCATTATTACCTCAAGAGGAACAAAGGGTTTTGTGTTGCCATAGCAATACCTGGGCCTGGATATTTCATCAGTTGAAGAGATTTATTTGCTCATGAATTTTGTGGTTGGAAGTCCAGACAACATGGGACTGGCACCTGGGAGGAGCCTCCTTGCCTGTTTCACAAAATGGTGGCCATTGAGTCACCTAAGAACTCACTCACTTCTGCAGTTCACACCTGTGGGAGCCACTTCACTTTTCCAAACCAGCCAATGCATTTGAATTTCCCAAATTCGTCCACTTTTGGTTCCATGACCTCATTCCCTTCTACTGGGCTTTAGCTCCTAAAGATTCTAGCACCTCCTTGGGGACCAAGCTTCTAGCACGTGAACCTTTGAGGGACAAATCGTATCCAGACCATCTTCTCTAACTATATCTTACCCTCCCCTTGAGAATGCTATCTGTTCTAGCCCATCTTTTTCTAGTTCCTCTGTGCCCCAAAGCCTCCCCATTTCAGGATCTGTACCTATGTTGGCCGCCTCCATTTTTACTCTCCCATAGTAAATGTTGATACCTAACATGCTGTTCAGTTTTCAGTAACAATGTGTGTCCATAAAGGCTGCCCTGATAGTCATCTACCTTCGTATCCACTGGACACCCCAACATACATGCAATCAATGCACAGATTAAGAATGACCAATGCACACTAGCTCCTTCTTAACGCTCACCTAGTTTGACTGATAATTTAACTGTGCAATGATTTGTGTAATGTCTTTGCCTTCTTCCACTGCCACTTAGCTATAAGCTTCAGCAAGCAAAAATCCTCTTTCTGACTGAGACCATAGAACTCCCAGGCCTTGGCAAAATAAATATAATGAATGGAGATATGCATGAACAAACACATAACCGACTAAGGAACCCCTTAGAGGGATGTGTTTCAAAAGAATTTTTTAACACAAAAAGCTTGGGTGTCCAAACAACTTCCTCATTCCTAGGTTTGCTTGCCTAGCCTGGCTAGTCATACTGTTGCTGTGGTTTAATTTTTGTTTTTATAATTTTTTCACTCAAGTTTGTAAAACTTTCTCTTACCTCTTAAAGTACATTTGCCTTAATTTTTTATTACTTGGATTTTAGCTTGATCTTAATTGTCCAGCTTTCAATTCCAGTACTTTGCTTTTTATTTCATTAGTCCTCGGTCTTTAAAAAAAATGTTTTTAGTCTACTTCTATCAACTCCTAACCTTAATTGGAACTATTTCATTCTAGTTTTAAGTTTTTTTGTCTTGTTGATTTTAATTCCTTTTCAATTCTAATTTTTTAAATAGGCACCATTTATTTCATATTTTATTTTCTTTGAGTTAACTTATCTTTAACAATAGATTGAAGCTTTTTGTAGCTATTAAACCTCTTTTATTTTCAGTTTTACTCAATTTGCTCTCATCTCCCTCTGCCTTTCTCCTCCTCTACCCCTTCACACCCATTCTCCTGTCCCTCTCTACCTGTGTTTGCAGTGGCCAGAAAGATGAAACAGGAATATAAACCGTGGAGAAAGTATGCTTCATGCATATGAAAAGATGAAAATAATCTTTCCCTACCAGCTTTCCTCACTGCATCAGCTTCATGGGTCCTTTCATGAGGTTATTTCTGACTTACTAAGGTTGGCTCTGCGGAGCCTTTGGAGATTTGTTGAACTCTATTCCTCCCTGGGGAACAAGCCCCATTTTGCTGTTGGAATATTTGATTTGCTGACAGTGTTGTTGCCTTCTAGTACTCTTTATCATCTAGCCTTTATATGAATAAACTGGGGGAAACCTTGTCAACTGCATGGTCAGGAAGAGCTGAATCCATAATAGGATGCTCCAAGTAAATATTCCCCAGGCCTAATCTTGGTGAGATGATGATAAGCCTCTCAAAAAAATACCTATAGGATGATCTAGCCAGGATCTTCAGCCAGTGTGTTGGCTTTTATTTATTTATTTATTTATTTTTAATTTTTAACTATTTTTTTGGGGGGGCAGTGGATTGAAGCCAGGGCCTCACACATACCAGGAAGGTACTTTATCATTGAGCTAGGTACACCTTCAGTCCTATTGTGGCCAATTGAAACCAGTGTGCATTCATCATTCTTCTGAGGGTGCTCTCCTTCCCATCACTGCAGGCTGAGAGCAGAGACCTCCCAGCCATGGCTGTCCTTAGGGCCAGCAGAAGCTGAAGTCTATAGAGTGAAGACGGTCTCACAGGGTTTGGTGTTTTGTTTTGTCTTATTTAGTTTGTGGTGCTGGGAATTCACCAAGTTGTAAAAAGAGGATCATTCTTTTCTCTGCTATAAGGTAAGACCTACTAGAGGAGCAGATTTCTAGGAACTAACAGAGAACTCCTTTGCTATCTCTTCACAGGACATGGGACTCTTTAGCATGCCAAGAAAAGTCTTACCCCAGGGATTTTGGTTGCATTAGTAGGCTATTTTGCTCATCACCCAGAGAAGCGCTGAATGCCACTACACGAGATGAGACTCCCAACAAGATTCCCTAGTCAGTTACACCCTACCTTTTCACTTCACTCTGGCATTTTGTCCCTTTATAGGCTTCCACTGATATAGATCTGATCTGCTCTACATTAGTAGGTAAAACCTTCCTACCCAGTTTCAAGGAGAAAAATTAGTCTAATGGAAAGACCCTTTGACTTCTTTTTTTTTTTTTGAGACAGGGTCTCAGTTTGTAGTTCAGGCTGGCCCTGAGCTCAGCCTCAAACTCACATCACTGCAATCCTCCTGCCTCTGCCTCCCAAGTGCTGGGATTACAGGCATGAGCCACCACGCCCAGCACTGTGGTATGTGGTACTGATTGCTGCTGGGCGTGAGTCTCCACGCCCAGTATTGTGTATTGTATGTGGTTTCTGAGGATTGAACCCGGGCCCTTGCACTTGCAAGACAGGCGCTGGAACCACTGAGCTAAATCCCCAGCCCAACCCTTTGACTTTTTGATCCCAGTGTCTGGTGAAACTTAACCTTCCTTTTTGAAATCTGCCTGACCAGTTCACCCGGTGGCTCCATTCCTGTTCCATGGCATTATCCCCATCTATATATTCACTGTACCTTTCTCAGTTGTGAAATAGGGATAATAAAAATCTACCTTTTAGGATTCTCCTGAGGACTGCACGATACATTTATACAAAGTAGTCAATGAAAATATACCCATGTGTGGTGTCTATGAGAAGCAATAGATGCCACCTCTTTTTACTTGATTTATTTCACTTTTCTTTTCAAAAATAGATCTAATTAATGAGATCCATAGGCCTGTAGTTTCTAGCACAGGAAATGTATTTAATTCATCCAAACCTAGATTCTCTCCAGAAGGCTGATCTTTCATGGTTAAAGCAATATGACTGAATCAATGTTGTTTTTGTTTGTTCATTTGTTTTTGTTTTTTTTTTTTGTTTTTTTGTTTTTTTTTCGGGTTCTTGCTATGTAGTTCAGGCTGGTCTTGAACTCACTATGCACCCTAAACTAACCTCAAACTTGTAGTGATCCTCCTACCTCAGCCTGCAGCTGAGGATTGGGATTACAGGCATGTGCTACCTTGCTCAGCTTTAATCCTGCATTTTTAAAAGAATTACATTTTAACCCCAGTCTAGGCAAATGGGGTTATTCCCTCTGCTTGAGTATAGGTGAGTACTTTGGGGGTCACTAGCCATGAAATAATTCAATATTATGGTGAAGTTTTCACTATGAACATAGAAACCCTCCTAGCCCCTCCTTTCCATGAGAGAAATGAGTCATTCCTTTTACCCTGGGTATGTTTAGTTATGCAAAATAATTTATCAGGATATTTATGCCTTTATAGAATCTCTCGATATAGCTCAGGTTGACCTTGAACTCACTATGTAGTCCAAGCTATCCTCGAACTTGCTGCGACCCTCTCCCATCAGCTCACATGTCTGGCTGTCATAGTTTTATGTTCTGTTACATATTACAGTAGTATGTATAAGAGTAATGCAAATAAGTGCAAAGTCATAAAGTTGAAGTTTCCTTTAACCATTTATTTATTCTGAATATTATAATTACATATTATGTATAATTCCTCATCTAGTAACCAGTTCATTGAGTAACCTAGTTACAGGAACAGAGCTTAGTCATTAAGCCGTGAATACATTTATCTATTTATATATTTACATATTATTTCAGTTGGCTCATAAATGTGGTGATTGATTGATTATGTCAACTTTAGAAGTTTAAGAGTTTACATAGGAAGGAAAACAGGAAGACAGATCTGCTTCTGTTTTTTTGGAGAAGCTCCATTCTTTGCATTCACCTTGCACATTGCTCGGCTTCCAGCACAAACTCTTCAGATTTCCATTGCAGAGCCATTGGCCTCTGGATACGGACTTGTACAGGACAATCCAGGGAGCTCCAGACCTCTGGCTAAATCCTTTACTCTCCAGTGTGCAAACAGATGCTCAGCACTCTTCCTCATCTGACTCCGTGTGTGGCCTTTATAAACCAATCTTGTCAATTCCTATATGTTTGTAGATCTTGTGTTATAACTTTATCTAGTAAATACTGACTGATACAATAGATCTAAAATATGAAAGATGAAACACTAAAGAAAGTATGGTGGCACATACCTGCAGTCCCAGCACTCAGGAAGCTGAGTCAGAAGAATTTCTATGAGTTTCATGGATGACAGTGAATTCAAGGCTAGCCTGAACTACATAGCAAGACTCTGTGTCAAAAGAACAAAACAAAAATGAATAAGAAGAAGGAGAAGGAGAAGGAGAAGGAGAAGAAGAAGAAGAAGAAGAGAGAAGAAGAAGATATAATGTCATATCCTTGGAGACAGCAAACATTTTGTGAATGTAACATAAAATGACAGGAGAAAAAGTTTGTAAATTGGAGAATAATAGGAGAAAAGTTTATTAAAATGAGGGAGGAGAGGAGAAAAAGATAATAAAAATAACATAGATGTGCTATGCACATGTACCAATTCTCGGCAATGAATATGTTCATTATGTATGGCAAACATGTACTAATAAATAAATAAAACAAAATTTTAAAACATTCTGAAGAGAATAAAAAGACAAATCAAAAAGCAGGAAAAGATACTGGCATTGTTTTGTTTTGGTACCAGCAAGGCAGGCATGGTGCCACTGAGCTGGATCCCTGGCTCTGATACTTACATACTTACTTACATTTAGTAAATAAATAATTATTAAAGAGCAGTACTTTAAAGGTGAAGTTGTTCCCCACAGATTCATATGTCAAGGCCTTTTTCTCTAATGCAGTAATATTCAGAGATAAGGTTGAGTGAAGTGATGGGACCATTAAAGCTCTAACATCATCAGTGAGTTCATGGCTGAATTAAGACCCAGTTGGCAGAAGATAGTTTGAAAGGTGTGTCTTACCCCAAACCTCTTCCTCCATTGCTCCTGTTTCCTGGCTGTCATGGGCTGAGCAGCTTTCCTTTGCCTTGGGGTTTCTGCATCACTGGAGCCCTAAAGCAATGAGGTTGAAACTATGAAGTCATGAGCCAAAATAAATATTTCTTCCTTTAAGCTGTTTTTCTCAGATGTTTTGTCACAGTGACAGAAAACTGATTCATACCAGTGTATGATTCAATAAAAAATAAGCAAAAGATTTGGCTATTTGCCTCATAAAATATAAAAATCAAATGTTCAATAACTATAAGAAAAGACATCAGAAAAATACAGATTACATAATGATGAAATGCATCTCCCTTGAATTGTTAAAATTTAAAATATGGGCAACGCCTTGTTGGAAAGGATGCAGAACAACTGAAATTCTAATAAGCATTTAAATTTCTAAAATTACTATAGAAAACTATTGAGCAGAATCTAGTAGAAGGTGAGCTAACCCTGAAATTCTATGCCTAGGAATAAACCAACAGAAATGCATTCATATGTACAGTAAAAACATATTTAAGAATTTTCATAGCAGTACCAACCAAAAATTAGAAGCAACCCAGATATCAATCAGCAATAAAACTGTATTAATCCCCCTTCTTTTACTATTGAAAATATCTGAGGCTGGGTAAGTTTGTAAAGAAGTAAGTTTACATAGTCTACAGTTCTGGTTAGCAGGCAATGCTCAGCTCCAGTGAGGACCTCCTGGTAGATGGCTGGTGGGAGGGAGAGCAAGTGATCACCGTGTGAAACAGGAAACCAAAGAGGCTGCTCAAAGGTCAGACTCAGGCTTTTATAACAACTCGGCCTCATGAGACCAACCTAAATCCCTTCAGGAGGCACGGCCCTAGTAACCTAAGGATCTCTAACTAGGCCCACTTAGTAACACTGCCATACTGAGGACCACGCCTCCAACCCACAGACCTTTGGAGGACAAATTCAAATCGTACCTAAACTGTATTTATTAACAATTGTGGTATAGTTATAAAATTTGGTAATACCTAGATTGAACTGTCTACAGACACCTAGAGCAACATAGATTGATTTTATACACTTGACCATTGAACAAAAGCCTGTCACATAAAGAACGCAACTTGGATGATTCCACTTGTTCAGTGTTCCAAAACAAGCAGAAACGTAATATAGTGATAGAAGTGCAGGGGATGATTTCCTTCAGGGTGAGGCAACAACTGGAAGAGTGTGCACGCGGGACCTCTTCCGGTATGATAGTAGTTTTTGACCCAGTGACTGGTTGTATATGTATGTTCCATCTGTAAAATTGTATCAAGATGGATATACTAAGTTTATGTGTGAACTTTTCCCTGTGTAAACTGTATGTCAGTCAAAACTTTAACTAGACTAGATAAGAACCAATGAGCCTCAGCAAGGAGGATGGTTGTCCTGTGACCTCAGGAAGGAAGAAAACCAAAGTGTATACAAACACACACACTAAAACAAAAATAAAACACAAAGAGAGTCACTAAACATCGGTAGAGCTTATCACGAGATAATTGCGTCAAGTGTAATTTTTGTCTTCTTCCTAACAGATTTCAAATGCTCTTCAAAGAATCCGGTCCAAGCCTTGCCATCTGGCCATTGGAGGAAAAACAAATCACAGAAGTCATTATTTCATCCCCAAAGCACTATACCTACGTGTTTATGCTCATCTCTTCCTAATTTACGGCAAGTGCAAACTTTATCAAGGCCCCTAACATGCTTTCTAGGGTTGTTATGTAGATAGTTTACAGTTCACTTTATTTGAAAAATTCTGAGAAAGAGATACTAAGTTCCAAGAAAGTAGTGTAAGCAAATCAGAAAAGACCTCCTGAGAATACTGACGTTTGATCTGGATGTCAAGGGATGACCAGTTGAGAGTAGACCAGTAGACCAAGGAGACAACACGTGCAAGACAGGAAGCAGAATATGCTCATTGACCAGAGTGTGACATTGATGGGGAAGAATGGAGACCAGAAAGGTGACAGAGCCTAAACATTTATGACTTTGCACTTATGCTTTACATTGTGTTTCTAGATATAGTTAGAACAAATGTTGCTTATTTCATCAGCCCATGAAAATGTGTACATCCTGAAGTTTTAGTATTAAAAAATCGTGTATATGTGAAGAGTTTAATTTTTAAAAATCGTGGCACCTTCCTTAGCAAATTTGGAAGCTCTGAAGATACTGACTTGAAAAACCCATCACAGAATATTCTCAAACTTTAAATTATTGTAAGATGATAAAAATGCAAGCATGAAAATAACCTATACTATTCTTCTCTTAGAAGAACTATGCACTGATATCGGCGTCCTCACGTGAAATGATTTTTCAAGGAGGTTACTTTTCCAGTATTTCAAGGGCACACGTCATTCTGAGCAGTAGAAACAGTGTCCACAGGATGTCACAGAACAGCTCTCTGGTCTGCCAGAACACCACTTAAAATGCCTGAAGGCACTCTGTGCTAATGGAACTGATCTGCTTAGCAGTTTCAAAGGAGAAGAAGAGGAAAGGAATACATACAGGAAGAGCAGTCCTTTTGCCACAGCCCCGGACTTCTGCACTGAGGTAACTAAGAAGGGCTGCTTGCTTTCAGGGCAGAGCCGCCTGGAACAGGAGATTCAGAGCCTCATCCACTCTTCTCACTTCCGGAACACATGGCAAAAATTGGAGGAAGTGAAGCATGTCCTCAATGTACAAACTTGTGGTTGGCTCGGGGGGATGAATTTAGCAGTAGAGACAGTGGCTCTGCCCAGTGGGTTACCACACTCCCCTAAGTAACCACAAGTGGCATGAATACTGAGTCAACCCAAAAGGCTGAGGTGGAACAGGCAGTGGCTGCTTTTAGACTCAGTTCCTGCCAAGGAAGTGGCAGAATGAATCACCTTGGGGCGGATTTGGGCCTGCACCAGAGCTATAAATTGAACAGCACAGCACTGTGTTGCTTTCAAGGGCTCTGACATCAGCAGAAAGAGCTGAGTAATCAGACAAAAGACTGGAGAAGGAAAATGGAAGGGAATTAACACTGAACATTTGCTTCATTCCAGGAAGAGACTGAATTCCTGCATGTCAGGGAGGCAGCGTGTTGCTAGTGATGATTCCACATCTGCTTGCTGTGTGAACTTGGACCAGCTCCTAAAGCTCTGTGAACCTCAGTTTCCTTATGTCTCCCTGCTAAAGTTTTTTTTTTTAATCTTTATTGGTACATTAAATATACACATCATGATTGCACTCCATAATGGGGATTTGTACCAGTATAAGACACAACTTAATTCTCATTTTTTCCCATAGCCCTACCCACCCTACCACCCCCCCCATATACATAAAATTTGTTTCCTTACTTTTTTGTTACAATCTCCCTGCTAAAGTTTGCGGAAAGGAAATGTGAATCCATGTTCACGTGGCACATTGTAAGTGCTCTGAAAAGTAGGTACTCAGTTGACGCTATTCTGTGGACCCTTCAGTCTCGCAGAGAGCGTCCTTATCTGCATCAGTCAGTGTTTACTAGAGGAAACAGATTTAATCCAAGATTGATAAGAATTTACAAAATTGATTTCAATTTCAGTTAATGCATGGTAAAAGAGGTAGGTGTAGTTTTATTCTTTGACAGGCTGAAAGCCAGTTTTCCAGCATCATTTATCGAAGAAGCCATCTTTCCTCCATTGAGAGTATTTGGCTCCTTTGTCAAAGATAAGGTGTCTTAGTATATGTTCTCTGGAGTTGTCTCTGAGTGGAACTGGGTGGAGGCAAGGAAAAGGAAAAAAGAGAAAGAAGAAATCTGATGGTAAAAATTGAAACAAAGCTTAGATGTATAGGGAGTTGGGAGTTGAAGAGAGGTCAGGGGAATGGGAAAATAAGAATCAAGATATATTATGTAGATACAAATTCTCAATGAGAAATATAATCATAATGTATTTCTAAAATGTATCAATAAATTCAATTTATAAAAAAAAGCAAAGGTATATATTAGAAAAAAATAAAAAAGAATTTACAAAATTGGCTTACAGTGACTGCCTACAGAGTCGGGTGCAGAAGAATGCAAAAGGTTTGTGCGCCGTGGGTCGAAGGTCTGGTGCTCACTGTAGTGTTCTGTACCGGCGGAAGGCCATACCCGGAGGCCAGAGGCTCTTCGCTGGGAAGCTGAAGGGTCCGCAGCGGAAGGCTGAAGAGCCCGTGCGGGAGGCCCTGAGAGGGTGCCCAGGACACACGCAACGGCTGAGCTCCTCCCACGAAAACAGACACCGCCTTCCATCTTCAGTTCCCTTCCATACCATTCCAGTATCATCCTCCCAGGGTAGGTCTTCCACACCCAGAACTATGGCAGACCAATTTAGTTGGGCAAAAACTGACACAATCGGTCAACTGTCACACTACCTGTTTTACAGATGTGGGTACTAAGGCTCAGAGAGGTAAGAATTCGTCTGAGAAATATAGGAATGACCTGACTAAGATCACTCTTATGTGTGTGGTGCTGTGGTCATGAGTCTGGAGGTGGCCTGGACCAGAATTTCCCCTTCTTTGGATGAACTCTGGTCTTTTTCTTTTAATATTTTCAATACTTCTGCAAAGCCAGAGAAACCACCAACAGAGTGAAGAGACAACCCATAATGTGAGAATAATTTTTACCAGTTTTTCTTCAGATGAAATCCTGCAATCTAGAATATACAAAGGACTTACAAAAATTAGACCCTTCAAATTTAAAGACTCATTCCATAACTGGTCATCTGGAATGAATAGATGCTTTGTGTGTGTGGATGCGTGGTGCAGGGATCCAACTCTAGACTTTGTACTTGCAAAAGAGGCATGGTGCCACCGAGCTAAATCCTCAGCCCAAACAGAAACTTTTCCGATGAAGAAGAATCAGCAAATAAACATGTGAAAAAATGTTCAGCGTCACTCTCATCATTTGAGAGATGTAAATTTAAAAAATGCTGAGATTCCACCTCACTCCAGAAAGTATGGCAGCTATGAAGAAATCAAGATCTAATAACAAATGCTGGCGAGGTTGTGGGGAAAAGGAATCCTCGACTGCAGCTCAGTTTGCTAGATTATGGAAACAACCCAAATGCCCATCAACAAATGTGGTAAACAGGGGAAGGGAACGTAACTAGAACTTTTGCATTAAGTTCTAGTCTCCTGTGAGTTCACGGCACACAGCGAAATAATTAATAATTAGGCAGAAATGAGACTTAGAGAAAACTGAGCTTGGGTCTGATCCATGCTACTCTGGCCAGCAAGGACTCCGGACCCTCGCCTACCACACCTTTTATTATCTACATTCCAAAATACCCGGAAAGGCAGGGCCACACCAACAATAGTCCTAGAGAAGTTATGTAGATTAGTATTCCTCGGGGCAAGGCAGATGTTAGCAGTAGTCCTTGAGAAGGGGGGAGATCTGGCGTAGTTCTGCCCTGAAGCATCACAGTGTGTAGGACCATTGAGTCCCTGTTGCTACCAGAGATGAAGACAAAAGTCAAGTCCAAAGTCCATCCGCAGGCAGGAAGGCCTGGTCAATCTTGACCTTGCAATTCTCAAAAAGGGTGGTTCCCAACAAACAAATGAATGGATAAAGAAGATGTGAATTTTTTAGTAAAATGGGCCATAAAGAATGATAAACTATAGCTAAATGGATGCACATTGAAGCCATACTTTTAAGAGAAACAAATAGGACATACATGTAAATTCCAAATAATTTCTCTGGTTTGAGAAACTGAAAATGTATGTGAGAATCATCATGTAGGATAGGTGTTGTGAAACAGGAGGAAAATGTTTAAGGGAGAACGGAAACTAGGGAGGGTAAGTGGGGGAAAGGAAAATGAATGAGGAGGGGTGGTAGATGCGTCCTGGCATTATTTACAGGCCAGGGACTTAGCTCAGTGGTTCTGGTGACTGCCTGATGTTGTTTATACCATATATTAAGGTAGAGTAATGAGGTAAAATATACTGTGAACAGCTGTTGATGTGGGTCTGCAGTTGTCAGGACCTGCTATTGTTTTCAATACTTCATGCATTAATAAAGTAATTTTTTAATGAAAGAGCACAGTGACAGCCACGGGGAAGGGTACAGAGTCAAATTCCTGGGTACTCATGACCCATCCAAGTGGATATTGAAGGTTAACCATTGTTAAGTGGGAGCAGAGATCTGTAGCAAATATGACACACAGAAATTTTGGACTGAAGCACTATGCTTAATTGACTCCAGCTGTCAAACTGTTTAGATTGTGGTTTTGTGGTGGCTCCTTTTTCATTTCTTGAGTTAGGATCTCTCTGTGTATTCTAGGCTGCCCTTGACCTGACTGCATAGCTCAGGCTAGCCTTATCCTTGTGGCAATCTGCGTGCCTCAGCCTCCCAAGCACCGTGATCACAAGCATGTGCCATCATATTTGGTTTGATTTCTTAATCTAGGTATTATTTATAATTCCTGAAAACTCATGTACGTTTAGGTAGTTTTCACCACTGATGAACAAAGGTCTATTTTGTTTCAGTCAAAACAATGAAAAATAAAACCGTACTTAGCAACACAAACAAAATCAGCTTCCGGAAGTGAGATCCTCTTCTCTAACCCAAGTTGCAGGGTGAGCTATTATTTTACAAAATAAAGAAAACGCTTTGCTCCTCTCTGCTCCCTGTTGCTCAGGGACACAAAACATCAGCACAAAAACTCCTTTGTGCTTCCTCAGCACAAAAAACCAGGCAACATATTTGCAGTAAAAACAGTCACCAAAAGGGCCGGGGAGTTAGCTCAGTGGTTCTGGTGCCTGTCTTCCAAGTGCAAGGGCCTGGGTTCAATTCCCCGGTAACCACATACCATACTGGGTGAGGAGACTCATGCCCAGCAGCAACCAGTACCCACATACCACAGTGCTGGGCGTGGTGGCTCACGCCTGTAATCCCAGCACTTGGGAGGCAGAGGCAGGAGGATTGCTGTGATGTGAGTTGGAGGCTGAGCTCAGGGCCAGCCTGAACCACAAAGTGAGACCCTGTCTCAAAAAAACCTAAAAAACAAAAACAAAAACAAAGAACAGTCACCAAAAAGTTGTTGGATTATTTTTTGAGAATAATGATTAGTTTATTTCCTAGACAAAACTGAAAAATATTTTCATTGTAATAGTTCCACAATATCCATTTCCCTTCAGTGGCATCTGCAGTAGAGTAAATTCTCTGCTGTCACTTGTGCCTCTGGCTTCTGGGTCCTCAGAAACTCCCCTTTCCCCCCAGCTTTCCTCCTGACTTCGCGGTGTTGGGAAGCAGAGGGCCTAGTTTTGATCCAGCTGCCCTCACCCACCAGAACTCAGACTGGGAGCAGGTCTGCTCAGCTGGAGAAGCAAACTTCAGCCAAGAAATCCCACCAAGGCAGCTGGCAGTGCCAGAGCCCATTGGCTGGTTACCTGCTATCTAGCTCCCTTTCTTCTTAGTATTATAGGTAGAAAAGCTAGTTAGACATACGGCAGGCAGACAGACAGGGCAGGCCCTTGGAAAACTCACAAAAAGGGAGACTGTTACCAAAGGTGAAGGACATCAGCAGAACTCCCAGAAACCAGTGACTGACTGAGGCCTCATTCTCCTAAATAACTGAGTCAGTCGGGAGTCAAGGTCTAGATCCACCCCCTTCCCTTCCCAGGAAGGTAGTTATTGCCAATTCCCTGGGGCAAAGGGGCAGGAATTTGGCCCACTTGGGATCAAAAAAGACCCTATACGATGTAATTTCTCATTGGACCCCATTTGATTAAACAACTGTACTTGTAATTCCATTGGTTTGCCCATTTCTTTTAGATCTCATTGGAAGCCCCACTTTACCCACTGGTTAGCTGTTAATTTGTCCACCTCCTTGAATCTTATTGGAAGCCCCCACCTTAAACCCGCCTCACCTTTATGGCTTTGTTAGGCTCGAGCGGAGCCCCTCCCAGAGATGCACCCCAGAGAGACACGCAGTCAGAATATCGATGCAACAGCAAGAGGTTTATTCGAGTACCATCGCTGGGACTGTCCTGACATGCAGGAGAGGAACAGCCCTGAGTCACAAATTTTTACAATTTTTATACCCGCGTTTCTAGTTTAAGCAAGGTGTCCCTATTTCATTGGCTCAGCAAGCTGACCTTTAAATTCATTGGTGGGTGACTTTTTACACTGCCTGTGGTTTTTACTTCCTCATAGTTGGGATTTCTGGGAGGCCCCTATCTGTTTTGTCACCTGTTTCTGGGAATTGGAGGGCTTTATGAGAAATAGAAACTTTAGGCCTACTACTTTTTCTGTTGTTGGGGCCTGTCCTGGATTTTTAACCTTACAGCTGTATGTCATAAAAGCCCTCTGAAAAGTGGGGTGGGTGGGTTACCCACTTTTCCGGTTCCCCCTTCTGTCTCTCTCAGGCAGAAGCTTTGTCTCTCAATAAAATCTTCCTACTCAAACCTCCATCAGTCTTTCCTAAAATTCATTCTTCTGTTTTAGAGAACACGAGCTCACATTTTTAAGTGGGGAGCCAGGTCTTGCTTTCCTGTGTCATGTCCAACTTCAGTGTGCCCAGATAAAGAACATTTCATGGTCAAAAGGGGCCCCTCTTTCTCCTTGTTGCCAGAGTACAGATGTAAAAGTTGGCCCCCTTGCAGTCATCTCAATGAGGGGACCTGTGCATTTGGGAGCGTCTTCAGAAAGTTTCTCTATAGAACTACAGTGCTCCCTCTGGGCTGCCTATCTTTGTAATCCTCTTATATATAAAAAAAGCAGTGCTTATGTGTTTAGATTGTAACAGTCAGATCTGTTGCAGCACATTTTATTCCTATGTCACTCATCCTGGTAGTGATCAAAGCACAGAGCTTTCTCGATACACGTTATTGAAGGGCAACAGACTGGCTTGATTTTAAATTCCACTGGAGTATGACATCAAGAGGCAGTTTGAATGAATCAATTAATGAAAAAAAGTTTTTCATTTTTACTACTTTTATAACCTGAAAAGGACTTTAGAAGCCCTTTGTCTTTCTGTCCCACCATCCATTTTATAGATTAGAAAACAGAGGCTCAGTGTTTAATCCAAAAAAGATAATAAACTGAGCCAAGGTTGTGAACACAGACCTCTAGAAATCGGCTCTTTATTCCATGATTATTTTTTCTTCCGGATCTATAGATGGAGACGTAATCTGGGTGTTGTACATAATCATCAAAGAATCTTAAAAGGAACTGCACACACTTGAGGGCCACTCTCTGAATATCAACCATTTGGGCTGCAGCTACATCGTAAGAGAATTGCTCAAACTTCGGTCACCTTGTCTACAGCCACAATAATCTGAGCTCACACCACCGTGTTCATTCTGCGCATGAACAAGGCACAAGAATTCTCACCCAGCGTCCAAAGCCCCTGTTGTCTCACTCTTGGCTGTCAGTGCCAGTTCTTGTTAGTTGGAGGCAAATTACCTGCAGGCCTCACAAAGAAAGGGGTCCATTTGGCAACGATTCATCTTGTCAGATTTGAAGCTGTCCTGTGAAGGCTTTTTAATTAAGCCCTGGGAGAGGCTGCCACCCTTAGAAGCAGCTCCTGAGAGAGAAGCAGGGGATTTCAAACTGAGGTCCTCAGTGTCTGTTTCTTTACCATTTAGAAGACCGCCCGTGAGTCCTCTAGTACCTCATTAGTGCTGCAGGCTTTGAAAGATTACTAACGGTCCAGGGATTTCTTAAGACTCATTTCTTCCTCTGCATCGCACCTCTTGAGTTCATGGTTTACAGACAGAACCCAGATCCTTTGATTACTGTCTGCTTAACTCGAGCTATGTCCCATGTCAATGTCACTGTTTTGATTATTACTTTCAGTTTGTCCAAAGATGCTAGGGAACAACTCATTTTAGTGGGGAGATTTTACAATTCATGAATATCAAATGCGTTCTTATACAGTCAAGCCAGGAAATCAATAAGCAACACAATTTTCTACATATATTATTTGCTTGTTTAAAAAAAAAAAAGTAATAGTTCAGTTATGCTTCATTTTCTCCCCCTATTTTTCAGTGAGCAAATGGCTACAGAGAATGATCCACTCAGTTTGTGAAAAGCAGAGTGAGAACTGCGAGGCAGAACCCAGGTGACATTGTAGCAGTTGCGGAAACAAGAAATAACAGCTTTTCTCTTCTGTACTTCTAATTTGTATCAAACATTTGGCAGGTATTTATAGTCTCTTGCCAGTGAACATCTATTGAAGAGAAGTTCCCCTCACTGAGAGTGGGAAGTGGAAGAGCGTGAGCCAAAGCCTGGCTTAGAGACCGGGACCTGAATTCCGCCCTCAGCTCTACAGCTGACGACTGCCTTGACCCGCGCCTGAGCTGGTGCTGCCAGTCCCCTGCACAGCTGTAATGCCCAAAGCCCCTGGGTGAGCTTAGGGCACCAATCCACATAACTGCACATTGTCCTCTAATGTTGCATGTTATCACTGACTTCTTTTTTCTTGGGTGTTTTCAAAGTGAAAGGAAAACTAAAGTATGTGGGAAATTCCGCCATCATTTAAACCTTGCTTTGGTTGGGAAGACACCAAGCAGAGGTGCAATGTGCTGCTTCTCAGAAAGGAGAGGATGCATCCCGTGCCCACCTCGCAGCCTTCAGCAGAAGTGATTCGCAGCCGACAGCGGACGCTTACTTTTGTTTTATTGGCATCTAGGGAGAGGGAGAAGTTCAAGAGTAGGCCATTTGAGGAAGTGGGGGATATTATTATCTAAGACACAATTCATGAAGCCTGCACATGAGTGAAGAGGATAGAATAAGACAGAATAAGAAAGGAAAAGAGAAGAGAAAAGAAAAGAAAAGAAAAGAGAAAAGAAAAAAAACACAAAAAACTACTGCCTCATTAGAAACAAACAAACAAAAAGTATAGTGTCATGTTGTATTAAATTCCAGGGTCATTGGAATTACTGCTTTCCTGAGACTAAGGGATTTTCAGACATTATTACCTAATTTTTAAAAATGTAATGGTGAAACAAAACCAAATTGCAACCAACTTTTTATTCACCTGTCTGCTGCTCTGCACTGTGAATCTTTCAAGTCCACAGTGGAGTTCATTCGAATAATTCTGACCCTCTGCAAGTGTGGAGAGCATCAACAAGCTCTAATTGGAAAGAATGCAGGCTCCTTGGAGCAGACAGGCAGAGGACATTCTTGCTGACATAAAAACTGCATCAGTGGTTTCTGCATTGGTGTGAGGAGAGAGAAAAGCCTTTTATAAAAGGGGGTGTGCGAGAGATAGCTGTGGGCGGGCTCCGAAAATCCACGAGGTATTGAAGTGTGTGAATGTCAGACCTGTTCCTATTTTTAATGTTTTTGGGCAACATCTGCAACTCATTGTTCAAAGAGCATAATATAATGAGGCTACAAAAACAGGGATAGCATTTGCATACAAAATCACAAACTTCCTAAAGATCTAACTTTTCCAACAGCCCAGGTATTCTTACTATATAATTGATGGCAAGATAAACATAGTTTTGCTGAGATTAAAATATTCTACTCATTTAAAAATATTTCCAGAGAAAAGCTTTATAAAATGAACCAGTATTTTTATTCATTTTAATAACTAGGACTTAAAAAAGAACTGTTCCCCTGAGTGCAGTGGTGCACAGGTGTAACCCCCACTGTCAGTACTTACTAGAGAAAGATGCAACAGAAGATATACAAATATATATGAACTTACAAGACTGGCTTGCAGTGGCCACCTCTGGATGAGGAATGGCCAGAGGGTCTGTCTGCACACTGGAGACCAAAGGCCTTAGTCGAAGGCCTGGAGCTCTCAGGAGTGTCCTGTGCAAGCTCCCATCAGGAGGCCGAAAGGTCTGTGAAGGAAGAAAGGTGGGAGAATACGTCAGGAGGCTGAAGGTTCCATACCAGGAACTGAAACGTCGGCTCAGATGTGAGGTGATGTCCAGGTGAAGGCAAAGACTGGAGCTGCTCCTAAGAAACAAGCAGATCTGTCCTTCATTTCACCTACGTACAATCCAGGTGAGGAGCCACTCTAGGCTAGCTCTTTCATACCTGAGGATGTGGAGTTGCTGAACCAATTTAGTTGAGCTTTTCTTTTCTTTTCTTTTTTTCTTTGAGACAGGGTCTTGCTTTGTAGTTCAGGCTGGCCCTGAGCTCAGCCTCCAACTCACATCACAGCAATCCTCCTGCCTCTGCCTCCTGAGTGCTGGGATTACCAGTGTGAGCCACCACGCCCGGCACTGTGGTGTGTGGTACTGGTTGCTGCTGGGAGTGAGTCTCCATGCCCAGTATTATATGTAGTTTCTGGGGATTGAATCCGGGCCCTTGCATTTTCAAGATAGGTGCTGGAACCACTGAGCTAAATCCCCGGCCCTAGTTGAGCTTTTCTTGCACAAATTGATACAATCTGTCATCACATCCAGCTACTATAAAGGCTGAGGCAGGAGGACTAAAAGTTTTAGGACAACCTGGGAAACTTAGGGAAATCTTGTCTTGAAATTTAAGTTAAAAGGGACAGGAGGTATAAATCAGTGGAGAAGCATTTGCTTAGTATGTGTGAGAACCTGGATTCAATCCCTAGGACCGTGAATCAGTCCTGCAAATCCCATCAGATTTCCATGTTACGTGTTCCCTCTTCACAGACTATATTTGTGGGTCCAAAACTCTTGGATAATCAGCTTCTCAGGCACTTTTTTAAAACACAGAGACTTTGGCCTTATAGATATTCTGATTCAGTGGGACATAAAATCCACATTTTTAAAATGTGAGATCACATTCTGTTATTTCTATTTTAGAGATAGGTATATTAGGATTATGTCACTTCACAGTTCTTGCCCAATATTATTTGAGCCATAAGGAGTGACCTTGAGTCATGTATATAATTCTGCTGATTTTGAATAGTGTGCTTGATTTAACTGCTGTAAGGATAATTACCACAGGGTCAGTCCACTGAGCCCTTCCCAGTGTAGAAAAGACAAGTGTCAGAGCTTCCCAACCCAGCCCAAGTTGGCCTTCTATGCCAGTGTGTCATTTGGCCTCACAGGAGCTGAGCAGAGGATGCCGACCTCCCAGGATATTTTAGACCAAATGAAGAAGATGAAACAGAAGTACACTTAGCATGGTGAGCCAGATTACCAGCTGGAGCTAGATCTAGATCAGGAATCTAGATGAAGAATCTGCCTGAGCAGTGAGTATCACAGTGCCAATTTGAAACTATACTACAAAGCCACCATGATAAAAACCACATGGTACTGGCAAAGAAACAGACCTGAGGATCAGTGGAACAGATAGAAGATGCAGAAACAACTCCAGACATATTAAGCCACCTCATCTTTGACAAAGGAACCAAACACCCAAAATGAGGGAAAGATAGCCTCTTTAATAAATGGTGCTGAAACACTGCATTTCAACCTACTGAACTAAAGCTAGATCTCTTTCTCCGTGCAATAAATTAAAATTGAAGTGGATTAGAGACCTAAATATTAAAACAGAAACACTAAACCTGCTGGAAGATAGGTTAGGCAGAACTCTTGAAGACATTGGCATAAGGAAAGACTTTATGAACAAAACCTCATCAGCACAGGAACTGATTCACCAGAAAGAATCAGCAAGTGAGATCTCATCTCATTACAAAGCTTCTACACAGCAAGAGGAACCACCAACAGAGCAAAAAGACAACCTACAATTTAGGGAAAAAATTTTACCAGCTGTTCCTTAGACAAAAGAGTACTATCTAAAATATATAAAGAACTTTAAAAAAATCAGTCCCCCCAAATTAAAAGACCCATATCAGAAATGGGCATCTGAAATAAATACATAAAGTCTTGAGAATCAATGTTGTCCTTGTCCTCTAAACCAGTGTCACTCAAAGTTTTTGTGGATAGGTTCATGACTTGTTCAGAGCTAGTGAAACTCATGTGAGAACCAATAAAAGAAGGTCTCTTTCTCCCAGAACTTGGGCAATCTATGCTTGACACATGGGAGTGTTGGCCTGACACCGAGACCAAAAGATGAGCTGAGAGGTTGAGAGAGAGAGAGAGAGAAAGAGGGAGAGAGAGAGAGAGACAGAGAGAGAGAGAGGAGAGAGACAGAGAGAGAGAGGGAGAGAGAGAGAGAGAGAAAGAGATTTGACATTTTAAAGCTCTTAATCCAAAGACCAAAATACCCCTGGTATTGTCAGTTATTAGGATCGATCAGTTCTTTTTTTGCCTTTAAGTCTAAACTGGAGATTCTATCAATTGCAACCAAAAAATTTATGAGTCCATATTTTAACAAGTTATTTATCAATAATGTAAAATAATATGTAAAGTATTTGGTATAATATATAGAGTAATTCTCTTTTTAAAGTAATAAAAATTTTGACAAAAAACTTCTGATGTATAAGAATTGGACCAAAAGATTGTTTCTCATTAACTCATTTAAGGTAGCCATAATGATTCCCGTTATCAAGTGCCCAACAAGCACCAGACATACGGTCAGTACGGTGTACCCGCCACCAAGTGGTGGTTTAAAGTTCACAGCCTCAGTCATTTGTGGACTTTTCTGTGAATCCTACCTTTTTTTTTTTTTTTTTAAAGATAGGATCTCGCTTTGTAATTCTGGCTGGTCCTCAACTCGGCCTCAAACTCAGCAATCCTCCTGCCTCTTCCTCCTGTGTGCTGGGATTACAGATGTGAACCACCATGCCCAGCATTGTGATATGTGGTACTGGTTGCTGATGGCTGTGAGTCACCACGCCTACACTGTTGTATGTGATAACTGGATATTGAAGCCAGGACCTTGCTCGTGCAAGGAAGGCAGCAAGGCAGGTGAAGGAGCCATTGAGCTAAATCCCAGGCCCAGAACCTAACATGAATTGTTTGTGGAAACCCCCACACTCTGTGGCACCAGTTCCTGGCTGCTGCTTGTCTTCTGCTCTGCAGCGCCCCTCTGCCATACCACGCTGCCTTAGAGCCAGCCAAGGTCTTAAACCTCTACAGACTATGAGCTAAAGATACCTTTTGCCTTTAACGTTGAGTGTCACATATTTAGTCTCAGCGATGATCAGAGTAACTAAGGTGGGATTTAGTACCAGAGAAGTGGGGGCCTTGCTGTGACTGCATCTGGACACGCAGTTCCGGGTCCTTTGAAATTGGCTTGTGGGAAAAGTTTCAAAAGGCTCTGAGATGCCAGCTGTTTGGCTCCAGGGATGTCTGAGGCTGTTCCTGAGGGGAAATTCTGATCAGAAGACCAGAGAGCTGATAGAAATGCTGCTAGGAAAGACCAGGCTGCGCAGGTTTCTATTTGGAAGGACTGCACAGGCGGTTGGAACTACAGAACGTGTGTGTTATCCCTTGGCAGGAAATTTGTCTGCATTTTGCTCATGTCCAGATACTTTATCTGAGACTGAAATTAAGGGTGGCAGACAAATGATTCTGATAGAAGAAATTCCAAGGTAGTCTAATGTTTGGGCAGTGGCATGGCTACTCTTGGGGGGCTTTCAGCTGATATATGTTGAGAATTAAGAGCAAAGAGTGCAGCAGAATGATTTAAAGCATTGAGTTTGTCCAGAAAGGAAGCACCTGCAAGGCTGTGGGGTGCAAATCTCCAGCAGAAGAGATCTTGATCTTTGAAAGAACCAAGAGATTTGGAAAGATGGCCTGAGGATATCACAAGAACCAGCAGGACTCCATTCTCTGTAGTCACAAAATTGCAAAAGTGAGAGACTTTAAAAAAGCAACCCCAGAGCATCATGTTCCAGGATGGTGGGGGCCTAGGGAAGTGGTTCCACAGAACAAGGTCAGTGTCTCTGAAGAAGCATGGATCTTCATTTCCATCATGTATGAACACAAAGTTGAGTGATAGATGATATATAATTTATAAATATTTGAAAATAATATTCTGACCATCACTGATTTTTTTTCATAGCTGTGTCAATGGCTTTTTTTTTGGACAGGATTTCACTATGCAGTTCAGGCTGGCCCTGAACTTGCCCAATCCATTCTGTGGCTTTACCTCCTGTGTTCTGTGATTATAGATGGATCCTACCACACTCGGCTTCCATCAATGAATTTTTGAATAGCATTTAGGTAACAAATGTTATTTATTCAAATGGTAACAAGGAAAGTTATGTTCAAGTTCCTTTATTTTTTTATGGAGGAAATATATCTGCTCTTTGACTGTTGATACTGGGAAATCCAAGGAGAAAACAATTTGCTAAGTGGTTTGGCTTCTTAGGTGAAAAATATTTTTAGATATCACCATTGATAATTTATGAATGAGAAACCTTTACCAGAATAAAGAAATTCAATATTTTTGTAACTTATCTTTACTTTTTTCTCAATGCCCTGAAAATGTAGGTTCACTACGAATTTACTCTGAGCCATTACTAGAAAGGATTAATGAAATCCTAGTGCGCCCAAAACAAAGGTTGATGACTGCACTTGGTCTACGATGAACATATACTATCCCTTTTAACAGATGATATTAAAAAATTGACTTGAGAGTGTGTGCATTTCCATTCAATATATTTTTAAAAATTTTAATTTTGTCTGGTGATGGAGAAAACAAAAAAGGTCGGTCTACATTTTCTCTGTGACAGTGATGGGAATTTAGGAAGAACAAAGTGTTTTTTCTCTGTATCGATACACAAGTTCCCCTACCTCCAGCTCAGAAAGGAGAAGAGATAGAAGATTTCTTCTTTCCAGGGTGATGTTCAAATTACAAGTGACAGTTTCTTTCCTGGAGATAATGTTTCTGTAAATGTGATTTTATACTTTCTGCAAACTATGATATCTTGACCCTATGGTATATTTCACGAAGGTCGGAGTTATCCGGGGAAATTTTTCAAGTGTACATGGATTCTCATACTTCTCACTCCCTTGGTAGAATGGCAGGTCACTCTGTGTAGACGACCTTCAGATGAGTGAGGCTGAATGGACTTATCAGATGCTGGGGACAGTCCGTGCTTTATTTTATACAGAACAGTGCTTCACAAGTGAGGATGGGGCTGGTGCCTCGAGAAGCCAAATTTTTAGGAATATGCTATGGGACTTCGCTTCCTCAACATCTCTCTACTATCATCACAAAGTCTTATTAATTTTCTGCCCAGTTAATTTGACCAGTAACCAAAGAGTTCTGTTTCATTACTGGCTATTGAAAAGGAGAAGAAAGAAAGAGTATTTTAGAGACAGTATTTTATAGGATAGATGAGGACGACAATCTGAAGCCAAGGATTCCCATCATGGCTTTTTGTTATTGTTAACTTTTGAATCCTAAGGAAGTCAGACCTTTTGGGCAAACAGCTTAGGCACTTTGTATCCTGGTTTCCTTTTCTATAAATGGAGATAATAATATGGGTGACATCAAACTGATGCTGCTTTACGAAAAAACAAAAAAGTGCAATAAAAACAGAGTGGAAATTTCCAGGTGAAATTTTCTGAGCAATTTCTACGGACCAAGCATAGTTTTGAGCAACTGACACCTTTGCATCGATTTAATTCTAACAACATAAAATGAGCGCAGACGCCTATGTTGTGTAAAGTGGGGCAGCACACTCGGTGAGCACTCTGAGGAATAGTCATCTATAATTAAACCCATTCTTTATTCTTCATTCTGATGGGCAGTTAGGTTGTGTCTCCTTTTTCACTGAAAATGTCTGGGGTGGGGAAGTGGAGTGAGATGAGATGGCTGTCATGCATTTAAACTATCTTCTTTTTTACAAAAAAAGAATCAATAGTATATTATTGTAGTTACTTCTCTCATCGCTGAGAAAAAATACATGACACCCAGTGTAAAGGGGAAAGGGTTTATTTAGCTCACAGTTTACAGAGATTTCAGTTGATAATTTGCTGGCTCCAAGGTAGGGTGGCACATGACAGGGGGGTTGCAGTGGAGAAGCAGTTCGTGTTGCCCGTACAGTAGCAAAAGCAGCAAAGGACCTCAGTGGTGTCTTTCTGCCCCTTCTATCCAGATTATAGATGCTAAACCTCTAACTCACCTTCATGGCTTATTAATCACATGTGCTTAATCCCAGCATCACACATTCCAGATTCCACTGCCTCCAAAAAACTGTGTGAGGCTCTGTGGGGACATCTAGACAGAAATCACAATGTACATGTTCCTTTACCTCTCAAGAGAAGTTTTGTGTGTTTGTTTGTTTTGTTTTTTGAGACAGGGTCTTGCTTTGTAGTTCAGGCTGCCCCTGAGCTCAGCTTTGAACTCACAGCAATCCTCCTGCCTCTGCCTCCTGAGTGCTGGGATTACAGGCGTGAGCCACGACACCAAGCACTAGGGTATGTGGTACTGGTTGCTGCTGGGCGTGAGTCTCCATGCCCAGTATTGTATGTGGTTACCAGGGAATTGAACCCAGGTCCTTGCGCTTGCAAGACAGGCGCCAGAACCACTGAGCTATATCCCTGGCCCCTTAAGAGAAGTTTTTAAATTAAATAAAAGATTACTTTTTTCCTTTGAGATATAGTGATGTACTGTTTATTGCTCACCTCCCAACAAAGTGTGACAGTGGCAAAGCTAAAAGCCACTCATTTGTTAATCTGCCAGTGTAGATAAATAGTATAATTGTCATAAAATATCGGTCGAGTAAAGAACACTAATTTGAGGAGTTCATGAAAGATGGTGATTTTCAGTTTTCAACTTGCATATACTGTTGATTCCTGTGTGTTTTTATTGTTTTTCTCCATTTGCTTCTGCAGACTGATGCTCATCACTTGCCTCTTGACCAGATATTGTTTTTTGGTTTAAGGTACTTTGGATTTTGTGGCAGATGCTATGAGCCATGCCAGCTACTCTCCCACCACTCTTGCTCTGTGCTAAAGAACAAAAATTGGAGAGTTTAGCAGGGTAGCTCCAGGGAACCTTGAACACCAGAGAGATTAAACCTGAGCCCATGTCTCTGGTTGTGCGTGGCCTCTTTTCTTCCTCTGTTCACTTTAGAACAGACTGTCCAAAGAGCAGCGCCGGTGTAATACCCCTCAGAAATGTCACTATTTTAATAGTGACAACAAGACCAATTATAGAAATCTCTCCCTATGTCTCTGATGCCACCCAAGTGAATCAAAATGTGGCCATTATTGTTTTAAGGAACCCTCTACCCCAGTGTAATTGATGTCAGATGCAACGAGTCTTATGGATTATACTGTAGGTCCTTTAAGGAAAGTGTTCAACAGTTTATTTTATTTTGTTTTCTCATGGATTAATGCAGTGGAGAATCTCTTCATATTGTTTGCTTGTATTTCTTTTCTTCATTATATATCAGGCCTTTTGCCTATTTTTATGCCCTGGCCCGCGGGGTTAACAATGTGGGTACCTAGGCGGGAGAGTGGGAGAAAATAGGACAGGAGGGACACGAGAAATGGAGACAAGACAGGAATCTGATCAAGTCTCATTTATTGAAGCCCAGCAGGGCATTTATCTAGTGTCCAGTAACAGGAAGGAGTCAAGGTATATGAGGTAGCCTGGGATAGGACAATTCTGACGGCGAAAGGGGAAGGACGGGTTTTCATCCTGCTCGTAAGGAAGCATGGCACTTAGAGAATGCAGAAGTCTCCAGGTGGACGTGACTCAAACGTCCTCGCTCATGGCTCCCCACATTTTTAAAACTGGATTGGTTATTACGACACTGATTTCTAGGAACTTTTCGTATATTATGGATGTTAACATTTGCTAAATATTTTTCTAGTTGTTTTCTCCCTACCTTTTCACTTCTCTATTAACTTTATTTATAGTCTCTTTCTCTTCAATTTATTTTATTTCTTTACCTATTTTTAGACAAGGCCTCACTATGTTGTTCAGGATGGCCTTGAACTCCTAACCTTATAGGACCCTTCTTGCTTCTTACACTCATTAGCTTGGACTACAGGTATGAGCCACACACTTGGCTAGATTATTGAATTTTATCAAGCATCTATTGAGATTATTATAACTTTTATTAATATGTTCATGTAATGAATTACAATGATAAATGTTGCCAGTGATGAACAAATTCAATTGAACACTACTTATAATGTTTTGTATTTTAATACACTGCTAGATCAAACTTATAAATATTCCAATTAGAATGCCTGGAAATATGGTCCTAACTAAGGCAACTTAAATGTTGGATTTTTTAATCTTTGTTTTTATCTCTCTGCTTATTTGTTTGGATGCCATAATTGGTCTGCTTTTGCTATCAAGGTTATGTTACTTCACAGAAACTATTACAATATTTGTTTTTTATGTCTTAGGATATTTAAATAACAATCAATTTCTTCGATGTGAAAGAATTTTATGAAAGCTCTATGAGGTCAGTTCCTTTCTCAGAAATAATCTCTTCGTTGTTTATCTATTGCTGTATAAGAAATCATCCCCAGACTGAAAGGACTAAAGCAACAGTAACGACTCATTTTCTCACTAACTTGGAGGTGAAGACTCTGGGAGCTCTGCTTAGCCAGGGAATTCTTCCTTGAAGTTTCTCATGAGGCTTAGACATAGTGAACTTTTTCATATGATCTCAGTGTACAATAGTGCGGCGCAATAAGAAATATGTTTGGTCCCTGTCACTTTTCTTTAATTGTGTGATGCTCCTACAGCCCTTGTAATTAGTGACATAATAATAGTCTTTGTATGCTAATAAGATGTCTGGTGTCCAGGGCTCTTTGATTGCCTCAGGATGGGGGCTGGTTACCAAGGGAGGTAACCTGTGACAGGGAGCAACCAACACCTCTGCTGTCCAGGGAGCAGGGAAGGATGGAGAAGGGCTTAATCACCAACAGTTAGCCAATCGTGTCTGCCTAATAAAGCACTTACACAAACCCAAGGTTCAGAGATTTTGGTTTGCTGAGCAGAGAGGGGCTGGGACAGTAGCGCGCTGAGAGCAGGTCTGGAAGCCCCAAACTCCTCGCTCCATCCCTTATCCCATTTGCATCTCCTGAGGTATATCCTTTGTAATAAACTGGTACTCTAGGAAATAAACTGGATTCTGCCCGTGAACCACTCTAATAAATGACCAACACTGAAGAGAAGGCTGTAAGAACTTTCCATCTCTAGCCGGTTGGTGAGAAACACCGGTGAAGGGGCCGGGGATTTAGCTCAGTGGTTCCGGCATCTGTCTTGCAAGCGCGGGGACCCAGTTTTGATCTCCAGTTAACCACATACCATACTGGGTGTGGAGACTCACGCCCAGCAGCAATCAGTACCACATACCACAGTGCCAGGCGTGGTGGCTCATGCCTGTAATCCCAGCACTCAGGAGGCAGAGGCAGGAGGATTGCTGTGATGTGAGTTTGAGACTGAGCTCAGGGCCAGCCTGAACTACAAAGTGAGACCCTGTCTCAAAAAAAAAAAAACCTAAAAAAAAAAAAAAGAAAGAAACATCGGTGAAAACTGCACATGTAATCTGTGTCTGAAGTGGAGGCAAGTAGGATTGAGCACTTGTTCTGTGAGATCTGGACTAGCCTGAGGTAGACTGGGAATCTCAGGGGGCCAACTTAGTATCAAAGAATTGTACAACTGGTTTGTGTGAGAATGTCTTCCAATGCACATATCTGGTGTCAGAACTACTGCAGAGTGAGTGCTGAGAAGCAAACACAGAGGAAACAAGTTTTCCTTCAGGTGGGGAAAAATATTGCTGGCCATAGAAAACAGATCCTAGTTTAACATCATCTTGCAGGAGTTAGGGACTGCCCAAACTTTTACTGACACCTGCAAAGGCAACAATGTTGATCTGGAATCAGTCAGAATTTGCTACTGGGAATCATAAGGATAAGAAGAAAGCAATACTATAACATATCCAATGGAAATTTCCTATGTTTCCAAGGAAAATAATGAATATTGCTACTTTAATTAAAAACTATTCTTGGAAACAGCTAGCAACCTGCCTGTGTGGCCTACTGTGTTACAGAAGTTAAAACCAGCCATAGAAATTAGCACGAGTCCTAGGCAAAACAAAGAAGGAGTCAGGTTAGGCTTCCCAGAGGAAAGACTGACTTACAGCAAAAATGTCATTGTTGAATTATCTTAATTTTTCACTCTGTTACTGTGGAATATCCATTGTTATCACTATTTGATGATATATTGTTATAAATATAGCAATTCTTTTTAAACTATCATAGAAAGAATAATTTCTTTAGATATTTAAAAGTTAAAAAAATACAATAAGAAATGGTTATAAAGCTGGCAAGTTTGTTTGTTTCTCTCTTTCTTCCTTTCTTTCTCTCTTCCTTTCTTTCATACCTGGGATCAAACTCAAGATCTTGTGCTTGTGAGGCAGGTGCAATGCCCGTGAGCTATATCCCCAGCCTAGAAGGGTTTTTTTTAAGGTTTTTTTGAGACAGGGTCTCCCTTTATAGTTCAGGCTGGCCCTGAGCTCAGCCTCAGACTCACATCACAGCAATCCTCCTGCCTCGGCCTCCCCAGTGCCGGCATTACAAGTGTGAGCCACCATGCCTAGCACTGTGGTATGTGGTACTGGTTGCTGCTGGGCATGAGTCTCCATGCCCAGTATTGTATGTAGTTACCAGGGATCAAACCTGGGCCCTTGCACTTGCAAAAGACAGGTGCCGGAACCACTGAGCTAGATCCCTGGCCCCTAGAAGTTATTTTCATATTGCCTAATCTCATTTCATTTTTAGCCTAGGTGATAATAGATCACGTAAATAGAGACACACTTTTAAAAACTTAAATGATCAACTCCTAGCTAAAAGAAGAAAACTAGTTTAAAATTAAGCATAATCTTATAATTTTTAAAAAATATGTGATTTTTGGCATAACTGTATTATGAGTGTACATTCAGTAGAAAATATTGCTTCAATTTCCAGTGAGTACAATTTATGATATGCAGCTGTTTCATTTTAAATTTTAAATTAATTTAATGAGGGCCGGGGAGTTAGCTCAGTGGTTCCGGCGCCTGTCTTGCAAGCGCAAGGGCCCAGGTTTGATTCCCCGGTAACCACATAACAATACTGGATGTGGAGACTCACACCCAGCAGCAACCAGTACCATATACCATAGTGCCGGGCGTGGTGGCTCACGCCTGTAATCCCAGCACTCGGGAGGCAGAGGCAGGAGGATTGTGATGTGAGTTTGAGGCTGAGCTCAGGGCTAGCCTGAACCACAAGAACGAGACCCTGTCTCAAAAAACCTAAAAAAAAAAAAAAAATTAATTTAATGAAAGCAGAAACCTAAGAAATCTTTCTATAGTAGCATTAGCACTGTATTATAATGATTTTAAGTATTATGTAAGAAACTAGACAAATCTATCTGAAGTGGAGGAGGTAAGTGAGTGGGTCACAGGTAAAAGGATACCAATATTAAATTACATCATTTGCTAAATTCTAAAAATCTGAAATTTCGGTCAAGCTTTCACTGACACCATTGTTTCTAAGAATTAGACAATTAAGCTTCCAATCCTTACTGATATGAATCTTCACTGATTCTTCTTGAGGTCTTTCCTGATCTCTGAATCTTATCTAGGAATGTCATATCTCAATGATCTTAAGTCCAAGAATATTTAGTTAGAGAATAACTTCTGTCGTAGATCCACTAAGTTACAAGAACTGTATATGTGATACTGTTTCCCTGTATTCAAGGACAAAATAAATGTAGTTCACAAATATAATTGTGATACATTCTGCTTAACATTCTTCCAGTAAAATCTTTCCTAATTTGGTCCAACCTCCCTCTATTCTTCTTCCTCCTTGCGCATTGTATTTAGTTTTTGATATCCCATGAGATCATCCTAAGATATTCAGTCATGCTTCAAAGGTTCTTTTTGCTCTGAACATTCTTCCCTTTCTCAGTGTGAGAAACTATTTTTCATCTTTCAAGAAATCATTTGGATGTCTGACATTTGAGTGCCTTTTATATAAGGAAGATTTCTCATCTTACAGCTCAAAGTTTAATATACAAAAGTAGCCCACTTGACCCCCCAATTAATCAAATTCCACTTCTTTCTTCATATATTACAGCAATTGATTGTACGCCTTTCCCCCTAAATCATGAGTATTTCCCAGTAGATGAGTTTTGTAAAAGCAAGGGCAATCTCTTATTCATCTTACACTGCTGCCCTTATCACAGTCCTCTCATTCTAATGCCTAACACAGGGTCTGGTGTAATAAATCTTTAATGAATACATGATTGTTAAGTCATATAATCCCTGGTTATTTCAAAGGACAATCTAAAGATGATATTAATTTAGCTAGGCTTAAAAAAAAACAAGCCCAATCCAATGTAAACAAAAGATGACACACAATTTTAACTAAAATTTTACTTAGAGGATAAAATGAGAAAGTTAATTGTGTCTGGTAAGTACAGAAATTCAATGTAAATCACTGGGAATTTGCCCCAGGGACAATGTTTAGAGGTAGATGGGGCAACTGAACCTTGTTTACATAGATCTTGAGGCCAGTGCTCACTTCAGCTGCACATATACATAGATCTTGAGGCCAACCAGAAGGTGAATTAATGTAACCAAATAGCTTATTTGGAAATACATTATGGCTTTTTACTATGAATAGTTTTCCTACATGTCAAGGGTTATTTTAATGATTTTTTTCTACTAATATACAGTCACAACAGTTTGATTTAACAAACAAAACAATGTTTATCCCAATAAGGGTTGATAAGGAGTTAAAAATTTTAAACTACGACCAATGTCACAAATATTATAAAACCAAGACAAATAATGTAATATTTCTATTAACTCCTGACATAGTTCTATAATTTTTTTTGTCTACACTTTTGGATGTGTGCCATTTCAATGCCTCCTCACATGATGGCAGTTGTTATTAGTTTCTGTACAAAAATTTGAAACGTAGTTCTGTCTTGTCTCCAGAATGTTTGTTCTGTTATCCCAACATCCTTTCAGTACGGGTCACTCATAGACACTTTGATGTTGTGAGAGACCTCTGGCTTTGCCCATTTGCTGCAATGCTGGTGAGTCAGCATAATGAGCAGAGAATTTCTGGGGGCCGTTTCTACAGCAGAGTGCCTACCGGTGACAGCAGCATGGAAATGATGAGCCTCACAAAAACATCCTGTACAGCATGCGACCCTCCGCTCCTGAGCCAGCTCTCTGAATGTCTGCAGCCACTGCAGGCAACCAGACAGACATAAGAGAAAGGATGGAAGGAGGGAAACTGGAGTGGAAAGATACGATGACCGTCTATGATTAGAGAGTCTGGCTCTGAGAGTTTTACAGACTCCATTTGATCATGGGGGAATACATGGGGAGAACTGTTCTCAATGTCACGGAAGAGAGCTGTGTCAGGGAAGGACTCAAGGCTGAAACTTGCCTGTTATAGGAGGGGGAAAAATGATTCCCTCTTCACATGGGAATGAAAATGACAAAGGCGAGTGGTAAACAATGTAGTCAAATTTCAGAGGTTCATTATTCATTATTAAGAAAACAAGGCCTTCCATTTTCCAGGAGATATGAAAGAAACAATTTGGAGGCAAACTGAGGAGGGCAGTAAGGAAAGAACCTAATTTTGTACAAAAACATGACTTCTAGGACTTACTGGAGGGAAAGATGACTTGTGAGTTAGAAAATGTTTATAAAAATAGTATTTTCTCCTTCCTAAAGATTTGACTTTGGTCTAGAAATAAAAAACTGGCAACATCTCAAAAGCAGGTTTTATTTGGTCTGTAAATTTTTAAAAAATGAATCAACACAAACATACACGTATGGTAAACAGGAGAAGGGAACGTAACTAGAACTTTTGCATTAAGTTCTAGTCTCCTGTGAGTTCACAGCACATGGCGAAATAATAATTAGGCAGAAATGAGACTTAGAGAAAACTGAGTTTGGGTCTGATCCATGCTACTCTGGCCAGCAAGAACTCCGGACATCCGCCTACCACACCTTTTATTATCTACATTCCAAAATACCCAGAAAGGCAGGGCCACACCAACAATAGTCCTAGAGAAGTTATGTAGATTAGTATTCCTCGGGGCAAGGCAGATGTCAGCAATAGTCCTTGAGAAGGGAGAGATCCAGTGTAGTTCTGCCCTGAAGCAGCACAGTATATGGGACCATTGAGTCCTATTGCTGCCAGAGATGAAGACAAAAGTCAAGTCCAAAGTCCATCGCAGGCAAGAAGGCCTGGTCAATTTTGACCTTGCCATTTCCAAACAGGGTGGTTCCCAACATACATGACTTTAAAAGACAATATTCTGGCCACACTGACCTTCATCTCTCGATAGAGGCATTCAGGTGTGGTGGGTCATGATTGTCCTGCTAGATATGGTACACAAGCCCCAGATTGTCACAGTCCTCAACACTGACACAGTTATATAAAAGCATTCAATTCAATCTACTTTTCAAACATTTTTGGTTTTTGCATAGGCCTGACCATTGCCTTTTTACTTCAGGAATTGGTTTTTACACAGCAAGCACAAGTACCCACTTGTGAGGAGACCTTGGAGGGACCAGTTTTACCTGGAGAGGCTAAGGGTCTCAGAGCTGGAGTCACATGATGTGGAAAAACTGTTCTATAGGACGGGAGCACCAGCTGACCTCACTAATATATCAGGAATGGGTCACCTCCAGGTTACCTCGGACAGATAGCATCAAAGCTAAACTATGGTGAAAGGAGGTGGGGTGATGGGGGAATACATGGGGAGAACTGTTCTCAATACCACGAGGGAAGGAACTGTGCATTGCCATTAACTGAGTTCAGACTGCAAGGCTTTTTTGTTAAGGTAAAGAAAGATTCATACAGATGAGACTAGAAGAAGGAAGAGAAAAATTGAAAGATAAAAGAAGAAATTTAGGAGCAGCGTGGCAATCCCAAAGGAATCACCACATTTTAACTTTCCTCTTGGGGCTGTGAAGAGCTGTTTTAACTCGGAATGGGGCACTGTTAGTGTACAGGTCTCTGTTCACCTGACATGTGGGAAACCGGAGATGGTTTGAGGAGCCGGAAGGACAGGGTTGAGGAGCCGGAAGGGAGAAACAGGGCAGTAAAGGAGAAGGCTGCCCTAACCCACCTACTTGTTCTCTAGCATCTGAAGCAGAAGAAGCATCCGGTGAACAGGATCATGCGCAGAATTGCTAGGTGTGAGCATCTGCATGATGAATGTAGGTGAGTACTCGGAACATTAAGAAGAAGGATTTTGTCGCATTCAGTGCAAGTATGCTATGTTGAATGTCTTTTTAAAGTTAAATTTATTGGTACATTTTACATATACATTATGATCATAATTGAGAATTTCTTCCAGTACATGACACCTCTTCATTCTATTTGTTACTGTTCCCCTACCCTCCCTGTAACCATCTTCCTGCTATATACACAAGCTTTATTTTCTCTTATTTTTTTGCTATCAAATTTTTTCTTTTGAAAAGCTTTAAGTGCCATTCCTGCTATAGCCACCCTTGTCATTTATATAAATATATATTTTTCTGTAATCCTACTCTTGTGAGGCAGGGGTCACAAAATGGTTATTCAAAAACTACCACTGGTTCATAGATGTGTTTTATGTGAAAATGTACTTGTGAGTCTGCATAGTTTCCCGCAGAGCACACTGCTCAGATTACCCTGTGTTGCTTTACATTTCACTACTTCCCCTTTGCCTGTTACCTGACAAACTTTTAGGGACAACTGAATTTTGACTTCCATTATACAAAATGAACTCTTGGGAGAGACAGGAAGAGGTACCTTGAGACCTGATTCTGCAATCTTTGTGAAAGAGAGGAGAGGAGAATGGAGGGTTTGAGGAAAGACAATACTTGAAATGTAACCAGCAGAGTAAAATGGAGTTTTACAAGTGATAACTTTTTTCCTTTAGCCACAAGTCACTTCTCCAAACCACCTCATGCCAGGCATGTAACACCATCCCCTCCTTTCTTCAGGTGCTTGCCCCAGGAAGTCAAAGCCCAGTTCCCTTTCCACGGATGGCCTGGAGGGGTGACACAACCTTGCCATGGTCTGTTGCTTCATTGTACTGGCCTCTCCTCTCCCTACTTTAAATCTCTTTCTTACTCTAAAAGTCCTCTAGTACCACAAAATAAAATAAATTGAAAAATGTCCTTTTACACCTGAGCTCAGTGGGGAAACGACATGTGTCAATATGCAGCTCTCCACCTCTTTGGAGCACGCTGTCAGAAACCTTTCCCTTTCACGCTACCTCTTTTGGTTTACTTGGAAGTGGAGAACAATGGGACCTGAGTGTGAGGTGGACAAGAGCAGCCAGTAACGAGAGGGGGAGCAGTGAGTGAGAACAAGTAGATGGTTGGTTTGTTTGTTTTGAGAAAGGATCTGGCTATGTAATTTGGCCTGGATTTCAATTCACTATGTTGCCCACACTAGTCTCGAATCCTCCTGAGTGCTAGAATTTTTTTAAATTTTATTTTATTTATTTATTTATTTATTTATTGAGACAGGGTCTCTCTTTGTAGTTCAGGCTGGCCCTGAGCTCAGCCTCCAACTCACATCACAGGAATCCTCCTGCCTCTGCCTCCTGAGTGCTGGGATTACAGGCGTGAGCCACCACGCCCGGCACTGTGGTATATGGTACTGGTTGCTGCTGGGGTGAGTCTCCATGCCCAGTATTGTATGTGGTTACCGAGGATTGAACCCCAGTCCTTGCGCTTGCAAGACAGGCACCTGAACCACTGAGCTAAATCCCCGGCTCATGAGTGTTAGAATTGTAAGTATGCACCACCACACCTAGGGAGAATGCATAATGCTATATGAATGTTGACACACGTTTGGAGAAGCAAGGAAGAGAAGAAACAGTAGATTAAGGTCAAGAGCCGGGTTTTTGAATTTCAATTTGAATACTTATTCCTGTTCAACCTTAGGTACCTTCTCTAAACCTCATTTTCTTCATATGCAAAATAAAAGTATTAGAATCTATAGTCATGATGGCCAGAATCAAATTAAATACATTAAAACCATAACTCTCTGTTACATAATTAAGTTAAAAGAATCAGTACTTTGTTAGTATTTTTAATAGAAGTGTACTTCACAGGCATAATGTATTTGGAAAACAATTGAAATTTCTTAATTTCTAGAGGCAGCTAGTAAACAAATGATCTTATTACAGCAATTTGATTAATATCTGGCTTCTCTTAGGACAGGAACTTCATGTAAACTCCTCATACTGGTATATAATAGACAGTAAGTTTTTGATGGTCTATGAATGCATGCAAGCATGAAAGAAATTTATTATCAACATAAAATTGTTCAGGTGCTGCAGATGTTATAACCAGCTATGAATCTATTTTGTGATTATGAAGTCTTCCATTTTAGTAACACTTGAAATTTATAAAGTTGCTTCCAACTGGTGAGGATGACTTATCTGTGAGGGAGATTTGAATAGTACTATTTTGGTGGATGAGAAAATAAAGGAATAGAAGAAAATGATATTATTATACCACTAAAAGATGACAGAGGCCAAACTAAGAGAATAGTTTTATGACTCCTCTCCTTATTTTTTGTCAAACTTTTCAGTATGTTTAAAATATAGACATAAATTTCTTAAAAATCATGTTTTATATATATACACATATACATACACATATACATACATATATATACATATATACACATACATACATATATAGATATACATATATATGTATATATACCTATCAACATAGGAAAATATTCAGAGCATATTGTCATTTGAATATCTGGCACCAATGACTACATAGTACAACATCATTGTATTATTCTGTTTTGTGCTTTTATAATAAAATTCTTAAGGCTGTGTAATTTATAAACTAAAGGTATTTATTCAGTGTAATGTTGGTGGCTCTTGCATTGTTTTAAAACTACTGATAATTTTAAATATTTCCTCTAAAACTTTTATTACTGATAAAGAAACAGTCACACATGGAAAATTAATAAACAATCTCAACTTCACAAATTAAAATGTATGAAATCTGAATTTGGACTTCAGATCCAAATTCTTTGGAAAGAAATTTACCCCTCTGAAATTCCAACACCAGCATGACTTCCACACATTGTAATATTTTTAGAGAGAGAGAAAGAGAATTTTCTTTTTTTTTTTGAGACAGGGTCTTGCTTTGTAGTTCAGGCTGGCCCTGAGCTCACATGTAGCCCAGGAGAGCCTGAAACTCACAGTAATCCTCCTGTCTCTGCCTCCTGAGTGCTGGGATTATAGGTGTTATCCACCACACTCAGCACTGTGGTATGTGGTACTGATTGCTGGTGGGTGTGAGTCTCCACACCCAGCATTGTTGTATGTGGTTACTGGGGATTAAATCCAGGCCTTTGCACTTGCAAGGCAGGTGCCGGAACCACTGAGCTAAATCCCCTGCCCCAATTAACACAAATTTTAAAATGCATTGTGTAGCATTAGTACAATTGTAGAACTGAGGTTATTTTCTAGTGTCTTCAAACGCCTTTTGAGTGGCTGCTATACTGTGAGATCACTGAGACCTCAAAGCAATGGAAGGCATAAATGGGAGCAAAGAAGAGCTCGCCCAGCAGGCAGGGAAGATGGTGGAAAGTATGTTTGGTATTATCAGATTGGCACATGAACAGAGTGAGGTACGCAGGAGAGAGGCATCAGGAAGCTGGCTTTATGGGTGAAATTCACTTGGTTTGGACTTTAAAGGTAGTGCTGTTACTGTCACAGAGCAAGGGGAAAAATAAGTAAAGCTATTTCCACATAAGTAAAACAGTTTGGGCAGCATCTTGAAGAGTGAGCTGTATGTATAGGAATCCTGCACATACTAAAGTTACATGTTAAAGTTACATGTTCTAGTGTTACTTGTATTTACATTGAATTAGCAGGTGTCATTTCAAAAGACTTAATCTCACCTAGCCTGGGTTTGGGATAAATTTCTTTTTTATTTCTATATTTTCTAGAAACTACTTGCATGACTTTTAGCTATATAGGCAATATACATTCAGTGTTAAAAACAATTATTAAAAATAAGAAAATAACATCAATGAAAGTTTATCTCTGAAGCTATTGTTAGAGTGGACCCTTGACTTTCAAACTCAGTTTGTTCCTGAGGACTGGTTGTAACTCAAGTTGGTAAGTTGCCTTCTAAGTCTCTTGCCCATATAAATTTAGGTCATACTTTCTTCCAGGCAGATCTCAGTGGCCCTAGAGAGACACTTACCCAGAGTTTCTCAATTAACCACACACAGGAAAGGATGTTGTAATGTTCATTTCAGAGCCCTTTAAAGGTTAAATTTGTATCTGAGACCATCTGGACTCACAAGTGACCAGCATTCAGGTCATAAGTGAAGACTTTGGTCAGAAGTTAAAACTAAAATTCTGGTTGTAACCCAAGTTGTTTATGTCAGGGTGGTCATTACTTAAGAGTCCACTGCATTCGCATTTTGATGGATAATGATGCTAAATTATTCTTCAGAAATGTTTTCTCAATGAGGCATGGTGATAGACACTCATGATCCCAGAATTCTTGGTGGCTGAAACAGGAGGATCACAAGGTTGAACTCAACCTGGGCAATTTAGCAATCTTAGTGAGTTTCAAAAGAAAAAAATTAAAGAGAAATGGGGATGTTACTCATGGCAAAGGCCTTGAGGTCAATCCCCAGTACTCCTCCCATGTATGTTTTGTCAATGTATACTCTCAAAAAGAAAGAAAATGATTTGTCAAAGTCATTTGATTAATTCCAGATTAGGTGTGACTAAAATCATGTTCTTCTAAATTTCCATCTAGTATTAGTACATACATGTTAGAGTAGAATTAGAGATTCCTGGAACTGAGTGAAAAAAAATAAAGCTTTTCACAGTGCTGTGTTAGTTTTCCTTACACTGATGGTTAGGAAAAATGTCTTTTATAAATAAATTGTGGATAGATATAATCATCATTGAAAACAGTCTTTCCGAAAAGTTGACTTTAAAACTACACTGAGGTGGAGAAGTAGAAGGCAGAAAAATAATTTACTGATTCAAGCAAGTTTATATTTTGAAATCAGTGAAATCAAAATGACCCCAGGCTGACTTGTAGCACAGAGACATTGCAGCCTCTGCAGGAGGTGCCTGAGGGCTGGCACGTCCAGCAATTTTAAAATAACTAGAGCAGAGTAGAGAGATTTAGGGAGTAGTAGGGAGAAAAGGCTAGAAAAATGAGACTAGAATTACATCTGGATGGTTTAGTTTTCTTTGGTAGTAGGGGAGTTTGGATGTCTGTCTGTCTGTTTGTTGTTTGTTTGTTTTACAGAAGGACCAGGAAGACATGTGGATTTAAATCTTTGGGATTGTACTGGTACAAACCCTCAAGGTTGAATGTGACTATAATGTATAGGTAAAAGGCACTAATAAAAACAATTTTAAAGAATTAAGCTTTGGGATTTTTTTTAAAGGAAAACAAAAGTATAAGCAAGCCAGATACTCATGAAAGTGATTCATGACTCTCAATGAGATACTAGGAATATAATAATCAAGATTTTAGAAACAACAAAAAAATGAAATATTGAAAGTAATCAGAGAAAAGAAACAAATCACATACAAATGTAAGCCCATCAGAATCACAGCAGACTTCTCTGTGCAAACTTCTCAAGTCAAGGAGAGCATGGAGAGAAATATTTCAAACTCTAAAAGAAAGCAACCTCTTTCCTATGTTATTATATCTTGCAAAATTATCCTTTAAAACTGATGGGGAAATAAGATACCATCATGACAAAGAACATCTAAGAAACTTCACAAATGCAAAGCCAGCACTCCAAAAAGTTCTTAACAGTATTCTAGAAAAACACAATGAATATCAAAATCCCACAAGACCCGGTGAGTGAATTCATTGGGCAAGGCAAGAAACTGAATGGGAAGGAGGAAAAGCAAACAATAAAAGAGCCAAAAACAGGAAAGTATTATTACAGAGCTAAATCAGTATATATCATTTATAACCATTACTGTCAATGGCCTCAATGCACCAAGTAAAAGACACAGACTGTCAGAATGGATTAAGAAGCAAGATCCAACAATATGCTGTATACAAGAAACATATAATTCAGAAAGAAATCCATAGACTGAAAGTAAAAAGATGAAAAATAATGCTCCATGTGACAGGAAACCACAAAATAACAAGAGTGGCTATCTTATTTGCAGACAATATAGAGTTCAAATCAAAACTAACCGAGAGACAAAGAAGGTCACTACATTCTCATATAGAGAACAATCCCAGAGGAGATGACATTCATATGCACCAAATTCTGGTACACCCAACTATATAAAACAAATATTAATGAACATGAAAGGCTAGATGAGCACTGATACAAAAAAGTTGGAGGACCTCAATATCCCACTGTCACAAATAGATTGACTGAACAACAACAACAAAAATAATGAAATACTTGAAGTGAACCAAACTTTTGAACAAATGGACTTCTGAGTATTTCACTCCACAAAGTCAAAATATACATTCTTCTCAGCTCCTCATGGGTCATTCTCCAAAACAGACCATACGCTAGTTCATAGAGCATGTTTAAGTAAATGCAAAGGAATTGAAGTCATGCCCTATATACTGTCAAACAACAGTGCCTTGAAATTGGAGATCAATAGCAAAAGAAATTATAAGAACCTTGGGGCTGGGGATTTAGCTCAGTGGTTTCAATGCCTGTCTTGCAAGCGCAAGGGCCCAGGTTTGATCCTTGGTAACCATATACCATACTGGGTGTGGAGACTCACGCCCAGCAGCAATCAGTACCACATATCACAGTGCCAGGTGTGGTGGCTCACGCCTGTAATCCCAGCACTCGGGAGGCAGAGGCAGGAGGGTTGCTGTGATGTGAGTTTGAGGCTGAGCTCAGGGCTAACCTGAACTACAAAGTGAGACCCTGTCTCAAAAAATAAAAGAAATTATAAGAACCTTACAAACAGATTGAAATTGAAAAACACTCTCTGAGCAACTAATGAGTCACAGAAATTAAACAGCTTCTACAATTAAATGATAATGCCAATACAGCATACAAAAATGTATGAGGAACAAGGAAAACAGTTTTATGAGAGAAATTCATAGCAGTGAACACCCATACTGGGGAAATAGAGTGAGCTCAAATAAATAACCTAATGCTGAACCTCAAACTACTAGAAAAAGAGGAGAAAGACAAACCCAAATCTTGTACAAGGGAAGAAATCATAAGGATTAGAGCAGAAATTAAGGCAATGGAAACTAAGAGAATGATTGAATCAATGAATCGAAGAGTTGGATTTTTGAAAGAATAAAAAATTTGACAAAACTTTATCTGGAAAAAAAAAAAAGACTCAAATCCATCCAGTCAAGAGTGAAAAGGGTGAAATTACAACAGATCCAGCAGAAATTCAGAGGACAATCAACATTTACTTTGAAAACTTGTACTCCAATAAGATGGAAAACACAGAAGAAATGAACTGATTTCTAGACACATATGGACTTCCAAAGTTGAGTGGAGAAACTATAAAAATGCTGAATATCAATATGGGAAATATATGTCCAATATCAATATGTGGAATTAAAAATGTAATTAAACACCTACTGACAAGGAAAAGTCTGGGTCCTGATGGCTTTACTGCTAAATTCTACAAGACTTTCAGAGAAGAACTAATGCTACTACTCTTCAAACTCTTTAATGAAATAAAAAATGAAGCAATACTCCCAGATTCATTACTGGAAGCAAGCATTACATTGATTCCAAAAGCAGAGAGAGAGACATCCAAAAAAAGAAAATGACAGGCCAATCTCCTTAATGAACTTTGACGTAAAAATCCTTGATAAGATACTAGCAAACAGAATAGAGAATCATCAGGAAGATCATACACCATGACCAAGTTGAGTTCACCCCAGGGATGCAAGGATGGTTCAATATATGTGAATCAATAAAATGTTTTATACTACATTAACAGAATTAAGGACAAAAAACCAAATGGTCATCTCAATAGATTCAAAAAAAGCATTCACGATTAAAACCCTCCAGGAAACTGGAATAGATGGTCTTTATCTGAAAATGATAAAAGCTATTTACCTGAAAACAACAGCCAGCAACATACTAAATAGTGAAAAGTTGAAACCTTTCACTCTATGATCAGGAACAAGACAATGATGTTCACTATCACCACTCCTTTTCAATATAGTTTTGGAAACATTAGCCACAGCAATTAGACAAGAGAAAAGAAATAAAAGGAATAAAGATAGGTATGGAAGAAGTTAAACTGTTAATATTGCTGATGACCTGATAACCTATCTAGAAGATCCTAAAAACTCAGCCAAAAGATGGTTAGGTTTAATTGCCAGATTTAGTAGCATTCCTGGATACAAGGTCAACATTCAAAAAATCAATAGCCTTTGAATACACAAACAACAGATTTATTGAAAGAGAAATCAGGGGTTTAATTCCCTTCACAATAGCAAAAAAAAAAAAATGAAATATTGGGGTGGGTATTTAACTTGGTAGTTCCATTGCCTGCCTTGCAAACCCAAGAGCCCGGGTTTGATCCCTGATAACCACATACAACAATGCTGGGCATGGAGATTCATGCCCACCAGTAATCAGTACCACATACCACAATGCCAGAGTTGGTGGCTCACACTTATAACCCCAGCCCTTGGGAGGCAGAGGCAGGAGGATTGCTGTGAGTTCAAGGCTGAGCTCAGGGCTAGCATGAACTATAAAAATGAGACCCTGTCTCAAAAGAAATATCTAGGAATCAATCAAAGGAGGTGAAAATCTCTATCTACCCTCTCTCTCTCTCTCTCTCTTAATAGAGAGATCAGGCCAGCCTGAACCACAAAGCGAGACCCTGTCTCAAAAAAACCTAAAAAAAAAAAAAAAAATAGAGAGATCAAGGAGGATATCATGAAATGGAAAGACATCCCTTGTTCCTGGACAGGAAGAACCAACCTTATCCAAATGGCCGTACTCTCACAAGAACTATATAGATACATTGCAATCTCAATTGAAATCCCAACAGTATATTTTACAGAACTAGAGAAAATAATCCAGAATTGTATCTGGAACCAGAAGAGAGCTATAATAGCAAAAGCAATCTTAGGCAGCAAGAACATTGCAGGAGGTATCACAATCCCCAGCTTGAAAGTATTCTACAAAGCCACTGTGATAAAAAAACAACATGGTACTGGTGAAGAAACAGACCCGAGGATCAGTGGAACAGACTAGAAGATCTAGAAACAGCCCTGGTATACTAAACAACCTCATTTTGGACAAAGGAGCCAAACATGCAAAACTGAGGAAATATAGCCTCTTTGACAAATGGTGTTTGAGAAACTGGGCTTCAATTTGTCAAAGACTAAAGCTAGATCTATCTCTCGACGCACCAAACTAAAATGAAAGTGGATTAAAAATGTAAATATTGGGATGGGGATTTAGGTCAGTGGTTCTGGCGCCTGTCTTATAAGCGCAAGGACCCTGGTTCGATCCCTGGTAACCACATACGATGCTGAGTGAGGAGACTCCTGCCCAGCAGCAATCAGTACTACATACAACAGCGCCGGGCGTGTTGGCTCACGCCTGTAATCCCAGCACTTGGGAGGCAGAGCCAGAAGGATTGCTGTGATGTGAGTTTGAGGCTGAGCTCAGGGCCAGCCTGAACTACAAAGCGAGACTCTGTCTCAAAAAAAAAAAAAAAAAAAGTAAATATTAAAACAAGAACACTAAGTCTGCTGGAAAATAGATTAGATAGAACTCTTGACACTGGGATAGGGAAAGATTTTAGGAACAAAACTTCATCAGGTTTTCCAGCACAGGAGCTAACACAAAAAATCAACAACTGGGATCTCAACTCACTAAAAAGATTTTGCACAGTAAGAGAAACCACCAACAGAGCAAGAAGACAACCTACAACATGGGAAATTTTTACCAGCTGTTTTTCTGACAAAGGACTACTATCTAGAGTATATAAATATCTTTTAAAAAAATCAGTCCTCCAAATTTAAAGACCCAGTTCAAAAATGAGCATCTGATATGAACAGACATTTTTTAGATGAATGAGTAAGTACAGCCAAGAAACATATGAAGAAATGTTCAACATCACTAGTCATCTGAGAGATGCCAATGAAAATAACACTGGGATTTCATCTCCACAAAAAATGGTTGTTATCACAAAGTCAACCAACAACAAATGCCGACAGGGCTGAGGGAAGAAAGGAACCCTTCTCCACTATTGATGAGAATGTAGACTGGCATAACTATTATGGAGATCAGTGTGGAGATTCCTTAAAAAACTAGGACTCAAGGTCTCATTTGACCCTACTCTTCCCCTGCTCGGGATATACATGAAATAATTAAAACAATCGTATCATAGAGACATATGCACATTCATAGCTGCTCAGTTTGTGATAGCTAAATCTTGGAAACAGCCCAAATGCCCATCAATTGGAGACCAGATAAAGAAGATACGGGTTTTTTTTTCTTTTATGAAGTGGAGTATTACTCAGTCATAAAGAATGGTAAATTTGAGTCATTTATACTCAAATGATATAAGTTGAGGCCATACTCATGAGTGGATTAAATAGGACATAGATGTGTAAATACTGTATCTTTTCTTTAGTACGAAAAACTTAAGGTGTAAATGAACACCAATATGTATGATAGGTGATGTGAAATAGGAAAAAAAAATGTGCAAAAGGAAAAGGGAAAGGGCAGGTAGGTGAAAGTAAAGAGGGGAAAGAAAAAATTTTATAGTAAAAAGAAAGGAAACGAAGCTTATGTATATAGGGGTGGGGATTTCAGAGGACAGGGGAAAGGGGAAAATGACAATCAAAATGTATCAGGTACAAGTACAAATTCTCAATGTTGAATGTGATCATAATGTATGTATAAAATGTACCAATAAAGTCAGTTAAAAAATACTCCACTCATTTACACTCCCACCAAGAAGAGATGGATGTTTATCCACATGCACTTTAACAATGATGATCATTAGTGAAGTTTGACATACTTTATCTTCTTTAGTTTTATGAAATACTGGGAATTGAATTGAAGACCTAGTGCATGCTAAGTAACCACTGTATTACTGAGCAACATCCCTACCCCTAGAAATGCCTTATTTTATTTGTTAGTCACTTTATTTATTTGTTTGTTAGTCACTTATATTTACTTTTTAAAATGTATGACAAGGTGTAGAAGCCAAATGAAAAAATAACCCTTATTATAAGAGAATATTCAATATGAACTTTGGTGTGTTTTATATGTAGAAAAAAATGTGGAAAGAAAGAAAAGAAAAGAGAAAGGAAAAATAATGGTACAGTGACTGTCTTTCTATCTCAGAAATTTAGTTTTTCCTTAGCCATCTTCTGGTGTGGAAATGTGTATATATGTGTATATTTATTGCACACAAATACTCATACATGCATGAAATGTGTCATGCTTCACTACAACTATATCCTCTGTTGGTTTTCACATAAAATTACCTAATAATTTGAACAATTCCCATCTGTATTTAATTGTTTAGAGGGATAAGAGGATTCCATGAGGGGAGAGTTTTGCTCCTTTTCTATACTGCTTTTTCACTAAGGGAAGGAAAGGGACTAGCTACTAACAGAATGCCTATCATTTATTCATCACAAGTGCAGTTAAAGGTTGATGTTTCTCATCAGAACATTTGTGGTTGAAGGTCATGATATGAAGGGAAAGTGAGAGAGGAAATCATCCCTGGTGCTAGGGCAGGAGCAGAGTGCCTCGGGACCAAAAGTGCTTTTCTGGGCCAGCAGTTCCTAAACACCAGTCATCCATATGCTAGTTTTGAGTACATTGTTACATCTAAGTGTCACATTAATAAGCATTTTACACTAAAGCAATTCACTTTTACACTTAAAGTATTTATTTAAATGAGAGGCTTGTTAGTACCATAAATGGAAGGCTAGTATCAATGGTTATACATAGAATTATAAATATCTCCATGTGCAAAATGCTTGTCTTCAAGGGTCTTGGATTTAGCTCAATGGTTCTGGTGCCTGCCTTGCAAGCACAAGGACCTGGGTTCAGTCTCCAGTAACCATATACCACAATGCTGGGCATGATAATTCACACTCACCAGCAATCAGTACCACATACCATTGTGCTGGGTGTGGTGGCTCATGGCTGTAATCCCAGCACTCATGAGGCAGAGACAGGAGGATTGCTGTGAGTTTGAGGATCGCGTGGGCTACATAGTGAGCTCAGGGCCAACCTGAACTACAAAGCCAGATTTGTCGCAAAAAAAAAAAAAAGCTTGTCTTTTAGTTCATTCTGAGGCAGTTTCCACCCTATTGAGATTTTTTTTTTTTTTTTGAGACAAGGTCTCGCTTTTGTGGTTCAGACTGGCCCTGAGCTCAGCCTCAAACTCACACACATCACAGCAATCCTCCTGCCTTTGCCTCCCGAGTGCCGGGATTACAGGCGTGAGCCACCACGCCCGGCATGTGGTATGTGGTACTGATTGCTGCTGGGGTGAGTCTCCACACCCAGTATTATATATGGTTACCGGGGATCGAACCCGGGGCCTTGCACTTGCAAGACAGGCACTGGAACCACTGAGCTAACTCCCCAGCCCCCACTGAGATTTTTAATAGCCTATTCTTCTGCTTTTAATGGTCAGTTCTCCTTCCCCACGCTGACCCAATCTTTTTCTCTAAAGACTAAAGGCTGCTTATCAAGTAATTTTTAACACCATGTGTCTCCAAATTTGGTCCCTCATGGAGTCCTCTCCACCCCACCTCCAGGAATATAATACTCATCCTTATATGCAGATAGGCACTATACCTTGAGAAACTACAACATTAATGTGTCCTATCCTTTCCTTCTAAGAAAAAGTACTGAACCCAAATTCTGCTGAGGGGTCAAAATAGTTCAGTTCTGAGACATGTGACATCCTAGTCACTCAGTAATGACATTGGAAAAACACAAAGGGCTAATGTATCCTTTTCTAGCAGATAATATTTCTCTTGTAAAGCTCTCTACAGTAACATTTATTTATTTTTAGAGTCTGGTGGCTAGAGTATTGGACTGGAGCATGACTGATCTATTCTTTTCCATTGCCTGTAATACTTGGAAGAAATTGCTACAGTTGAATTAACTAAGTCATAAACCAAACCAGCGGCCACCAGTGCAAGTGGTTTAGTGTCTTAGGCTTTTGTTTTGTGGACAGTCATCATTTCTCTCTGGTTCCATTCAGAATCTATGTGAAACAATTCTTTGTTGCTATGATGAATTTTTGGGGGGATATATATTGTTAAATGTTGACTCCGCTAGCTATGGCCTGATGTGTTTGGAGAGTCAGGCCTTCAATCCTGTTATAAATGAAAGTGTTCTTTTGAAAGACTGGGCACATAGTGTCCCACTGGGACCTCCAACTCATGACAGCCAGCTTTCCTGGTTTCTTGTTCTTTACATAACGTCATTTCTTTTTTCTCCTGGTTAGAGTTAAATAAGATCATTCATTGCAAATGAAAATAAAAGCAGGAAGTAATGAGAACAAGGCCATAATTCTGAAAGGCACAGGGCTCAAAGTGTTAGACTAGGAATAAGGAGGGAATATTGCAAGAGACTGGAAGTCAGAGAGACATCAGTTTCAATCAGTAAATTTTATCCTTTTTGTATGAGGTGAGGCTAACATATTGATTACTATAAACAAACAGAGTCACTGGTGTTTAAGGCTCCCTGAGGATTTTTTTTTTTAAATCTACATAGTTTCTCTTTACAGAATTTAACATTTTTGAGATTTTATTTTTTTTAAATAGGGTTTTGCTTTGTAGTTCAGGCTGGCCCTAAACTCACTATGTAGCCCAGGCCAGCCTTGAACTCACAGCAATCCTCCTGTGTCTGCCTCCCAAGTGCTGAGATTACAGCATGAGCCATCTTTTTTTTTAGGTTTTTTGAGACAGGGTCTCGCTTTGTGGTTCAGGCTGGCCCTGAGCTCAGCCTCAAACTCACATCACAATCCTCCTGCCTCTGCCTCCCGAGTGCTGGGATTACAGGCGTGAGCCACCACGCCCGGCACTGTGGTATGTGGTACTGGTTGCTGCTGGGTGTGGGTCTCCACACCCAGTATTGT
>PVIR01007433.1:40309-61055 GCA_004026965.1 Petromus typicus | reverse complement strand
CCCCTTCACCCTATTTTACATTGAGCATTTTCTATTTCACAATATATAACATACAATGCTAGGACTCATTTACATCTTTATTTTCTCATACCAGAGAAAAGATGTGATATGTACCTATCTGTGCCCTATTTATTTCACTTATGAGGATATCCTCAAGGTATGTCCATTTAAGTAGAAATGATTCAAACTTATCATTTTTGATGGCAGAGTAATACTCCATTCTGTAGAAGAACCACAGATTTTTAAAGGGCTCTTGGGTTATTTAAGAAGGAAAACAGAATGGCAGGGAGCATTTATTTAGTTGTTCATTCTTTACTTAGAAAGCCATACCTTCTTTTATCAAAGAATGTATATGGATTTTTCTGAAGTATTCCATGATTATAGATTTTTTTTTTGCTTGCCTAAAACAAAAACTGTCAACCTACCCTTATCTGAGGATTGATGCCTCACTTCTTAAAGATATGAATCTTGATGCATTTGCCACAGTAATAGATTTCTTGCCAGTTTCTTGAAAAAGACTTTCTTTTTTTGTTGTTTGTGGTTTTTTGTTTTGTTTTTTTTTTGAGACAGGGTCTCGCTTTGTGGTTCAGGCTGGTCCTGAGCTCAGCCTCAAACTCACATCACAGCAATCCTCCTGCCTCTGCCTCCCGAGTGCTGGGACTACAGGCGTGAGCCACCATGCCAGGTACTGTGGTATGTGGTACTGGTTGCTGCTGGGCGTGAGTCTCCAAGCCAAGTATTGTTATGTGGTTAACTGGGGATCGAACCCTAGTCCTTGCACTTGCAAGACAGGCACCAGAACCACTGAGCTAAATCCTCAGCCCCGAAAAAGACTTTCTTGAAGTAACTATAATAAGGATGAGAAGTATACATCTCACATATGCACGTATATATTATGGATGACTGTAACAAAATTGATCAAATTAATGGGTCTCAATATTTTAGTCACTGATACACAGACAAAAGCTGCTTGGCACTTCTTAGAAAGGGGAGTACAGTCAGTTCACCATATTTGTGGATTACACATGTGAATTCAACCAACTACCAATTTAAAAGACTTGAAAACAAATATGTAATAAACCCACATTGATTTTTTACTATTTCCTATGCAATTTTTTAAATAACATTTACATTGTATTAAATATTACAGGTAATCTCCAGATGACTTAGGGAACATGATTTTATATATGGGACTTGATCACCCTCAGGTTTTGGTACCTGTGAAGATCCTAGAACCAGCCCCCACAGATACAGGGGGAGGACTGTTTATCATACTTTGCATGGCATATTTTGATGACATATTAATTAAATAAAAATTACATATTTTCTAAGTAATATGACTATTAACATTAAATATCCCTCTTAGTTCCTTTTAGTCACTTCATCTTGAAATTAGTCTTTTACTGATATCTTATATTGATAATGAATACCAAGAGATGGGTGTAATTTATTTATTTTCACATATTTTAGGAATGAACATGTAATATGCTGTGGATAAAGAAGAGGTTGTATATGGTGAAACTTGAATGATTCATCTGCCTATTTATTCCCTCTTACTTCTCATATTTAATCACCAAAACCTAGCCCATCTATCTTGCAATTACATTTTTTTTTAAAACAGTCTCGCTATATAGTTGAGGCTGGCCTTGAACTCACTACATAATCCAATCTGGCCACAAACTCACAGCTACCTGCCTCAGTCTCCCGAGTCCTGGGATTAGAAGGAGGTGCCACCACATCCAGCTTGAAGCTATATTTCTACCTAAAAATCTACCAAGTCTTGAATTCATCTTATCCTCTTAGTACTCAGTACTCATGTGATTAGAATCTTCCTGAAGCAAGTGCTTAAATATGTTGGAGGTTTCACATCACTTTCAAAATAAAATCCAAAGCTGAGGATGTAGCTCATCAACAGTGCTTATGTAGCACATATCAAGCCACAGGTTTTATCACCAGCAACATACACACACACACACACACACACACCTTCTTAGCATGACCTTACTCTGCAGTCCATGTCTACTTAGGGATTCTCATCTCCAGAGATTCCTCAATGTCTACCTTACTTTTAAATTGCACCAGATTACTAGAACTTCCATCAGGTTCTATGCATTCTTTCGTCAAATGCTTTCCTAGTCGAGCTTTTTCAGCCAGGCAAATTAGATTTAAGCTTGTTTTTCTGGGGGGGAGGGTAATGGGAATCGAAGTAGGACCTTGAATCTGCCAAGTGGGCAGGGCACCACTGAGCTACAACTCCAGTCCTAGGCTTCTGATTTTAATGAAAATATTTTTGATAAGTTTGCTTCTATTAAAACCATGAGTGTAATACATATTTGGTCTTGATATAAATAACATATTCTGAACTCAAATGCTATGAGTTCTAATATATCTACTTTAAATGAATCCTTGGGAGACACACTCAAACCATATCGAAACCACAATACCTGACATCAGTGAATGTAAATACCCTTACACCTACAGAATGCAGATTACGGTACTACACCTTTCTCTATCAACCTCAAGTCTAGAAGGTGCCCACAAAAATAAGGCTGGGCCAGGACATAGCTACCTCAGTGGCAGAGTACTTGCCTAGCATGTACGAGGCCCTTGGTCTAATCCCTACCACCACCCATGAGGGGACATTGAAGTATATGAAGTATTGGGCTGTTATATAATCTTTGGAACCAAACTACCCTAAGCTAAATTTTTTTAATTACAGTAATAATATGGGAAACATTTTTAAAGGACCATCAGTTGCTTTCCTCTGTTCTATGGAAAGGCTATTTTTACATGAAGTGTACTGACTTGTTACATTTTAGAATTCACACTCTATAGAGATTTGTTTGGATTCATAGGCAAGAATTTTAGACGGGTTCCATTTTCACAGTATGCTTTGTAAATCCCCACAGGTTTGAAGATAGTGCCATAGGCACCATTGTGGGTGCCAGTAGGTGACAACAGCAGACCGGTTTCCTGATAGATACACATCTACCAGACCAGCGACGTGTTTCTATCCTGTATATTAGGATTCTAATGAAATCTGAGTAAGATATCATCTGAGTAAGTCTACTTGGAGTTTTATATAAACACATTAAATTTTGCCAGAGAAAATATCTGCAAGGTCATATAGATACAAGTTTTGTACCCAATAATGGCCCTGAATGCCTGATTTCTCTTAGACTCCATCATTCTTACTAGTGTTACTTCACCATGTGTATGTTCTACAAATAGCAGCCAGGCATTCCTAAAACATAAGTTGTCTTACACAACTCATCTATGGAAATCCCTCAAGTGGCTCCCCATCATGTTTGGTAAAAGCCAGAAGTCCTTACAGTTGCCAACAAGACTCTACATGGTCTAGGCGCACCATTGCTCAGCACCAGTCCACATCATGCATTTTTTCTCAATGTCAGATTTTACGTTTCTCTTAATTCACTGAACACCAGTCCTACTAAACTTTTTTTTTTTTTTTTGAGACAGGGTCTCATTTTGTAGTTCAGGCTGGCCCTGAGCTCAGCCTCAAATTCACATCATAGCAATCCTCCTGCCTCTGCCTCCCGAGTGCACTGTGGTATGTTGTATTGACTGCTGCTGGGGTGAGTCTCCATGCCTAGTATTATGTGGTTACCTGGGGATTAAACTCGGGCCCTTGCGCTTGCAAGACAGGGGCCAGAACCACCGAGCTAAATCCCCGGCCCTCCTACTAAACTTTTGAGACTGTTCTTTTAAAAGGCCTCAGGGCTGGGGACTTAGCTCAGTGGTTCTGGTGCCTGCCTTGAAAGCATAAGGTGCGGAACCGCAATACCAAAAAAAGAAAAAATTGTGAGCAAAGGATGGAGCTCAGTGGCAGCATACCTGCCTCACAAGCACACAGTCAAGTTTGATCCCCAGTACTGGGAAAAAAATCAAATGGCCTCATACAGTAGGAGCTCCTACTTTGGGGCCTTTGGACTTGCTATTACCTCTCCCTAGAACATTCTTCTCCCATAGTCCCACAAGGCTTGGTCACTTAGTTCTTTCAAGTCTGCTAAAATATCACATTCCCAAAGAAGTCTTCTCTAATCATGTCTTATAAAATAAGAACACACTTCTTCTTTTTCCATGGCACTTACTATATCAACATATTTATGAATGTTATTACCTGTCTCTCCTAGCTCCAACATAAGCTCTTCAAGGTCTGGAGCCATTTCTATATGATGCTCAGTCTCTGTCCCTAGAAACAGCAGCATGGTGTTAAGCACTTAAATGTTGGTTGAATTGTGTTCTTATTATGATTTGTAAAAATGTTCTTGTAGTACCTATATGGGAAGAAGGTAAAACAGTGACTTAAGGCTCCTAAAATGCATATTTGCAAGATTCTCATGGATTTGCACCAGAGGCTCCTCAACAAGTAGCTCATTCTGGTTCTACAAGATTTGAAGAGGAGGGGATACAATCAACACAAGGTCTCTTATTCTACTCAGGGACTTAACTGTCCCTTAGAATTTCTTTCTTTCTCATCTCATCTCAAGACTCCCCTTTTAGGGCCGGAGATTTAGCTCAGTGGTTCTAGTGCCTGCCTTGCTAGTGCAAGGGCCTGAGTTCAATCCCCAGTAACCACACACCACAGTGCCGGGCATGGTGGCTCATGCCTGTAATCCCAGCACTCGGGAGGCAGAGGCAGGAGGATTGCTGTGGGTTTGAGGCTAGCCTGGGCTACACAGTGAGTTCAGGGCCAGCCTGAACTACAAAGCGAGACCCTGTCTCAAAAATAATAAATAAATAAATTTTTAAAAATAAAAAATTTCCCTTTTAAAAGGTCAGGAACCACTAGAATAGAGACAAACTAAATCTCAGTATTGGAATGACCCTATATTAAATTGGATTTAGCTCAGTGGCTCTGTGCCTGCCTGGTAAGCAAAAGGTCTTGAATTCGGTTCCTGGTACAAAAACAAAGAAACCAGAAAGGAACCAGGCACAGTGATGCACATCTATAATCCCAGTGCTCAGGACACTAAGGCAGGAGAATCCCGGTGAGTTCAAGGCCAGCTCAAACCACACAGAAAGCCTTTCAATCAGATTTGAATCTTGTAGAATTTTTATTTCAGTGATCAAAAGACTGCAGCCAATGGAATCTATAAGGACTGGAATCAGGCATACACCTATACATGAAATGGCATATCTCTGAATTTTTTTCTTGTACACTGTTATTTAGGGTAGTTAACTTCTTCGTATGGCTGCTAATAGTGAAAATTATGTTTATTTGCTAGATTCCTTTTATAACTAAAGGCCTCTAGATTCTCAGGTTGTCTGGTCTACCTTGAACCATACTTCAATATGGTAAATTACATTAATTATGGTGTGGAGAGGGAGATAACCTAGAAAACTGAAATGCACTATACGAATACTCCACAGACTTTTTTCAATACTGACAATCAATCATTAGATAAGATGCCTCATTTACTGCAAAACTGTTCTTATCTCACTGCTGTCCTTTCTGACAGACACAAAGATATCCCCCCAAATCTGAAATGAATTCATACCAATAGATTTTACCCATGTGGTCCCACTATCAAAATATAGAAAGCAGTTCAGCTATCAAAATTACAGGAAGCAGTTAAGGGGACCTTGAGAAAAGAATAGCCCTATACACAGTCATATATATCTAATAATTCCCCATTCATCTGTCAAGTATTTTCACAAGACTAGCATTAAAAATACAATCAAATACACATATAACCTAAAAACCCACATAAGGATTTGGTCTATGTTCATTTTCAGATGGTAAAGTGTCCCCAAAGTGACAAAAGGTGGAGAGTCAATCTTCTCAGAGCCATTTCTTCAACCCTGCCATCAACAGCTCTTCACTTCTGAACCACCCTCCTTTTGCAGAGAGGTAATGCTGAGCTCAGTCAGAGAGGCTTTCAGAGAAGACCGGCTTGGACTTCTGGGTCTGTTCCAGTCGATTCAAGATGAACTGGCTTGTATCGATGAAGCGCTCAACGCAGTTCACAAAACAGGCCTCAGCCCTACTGTCCAACTTTGGCCCAGGTTTGTCCATGCACTTTTCCTGCTCAGGATAAGACACAAAATTAAAAAGGAAACTGGGGTCAGGGGAGATGATGACACGATGGGACAGACAACCTTTTACTGTTTCATAGAAGAAATATCACCTAAAAACGGTATCTGGTATGTTAATAGTACTTCACACTTCACCTGGCAGCTTACCCTAATTGAAGCAACTTTGCATTAGCTTAAATTCTCACAATAATCCTAAGAAATAGATGCTATTATTAACCCTCATCTTACCAAGTGGGAAACCGCGCACAGAGATCTTTTGCCCTAAGTCATAATGCCAGAGAATGGTGCATCTGAGATACATACAGAACAAGAAAATTAACAAGATAGAAACAAAGTAAACGTTTTGCTGCACTTATATGTAACTCCACAATGCAGCTTGCATAAAATGCCTTTAAATTAAATGCAGAATAAAATGATTAAAAAGGCTGGGGATTTAGCTCAGTGGCATTGCCCCTGCCTCACAAGCACAAGGTCCTGAGTTTGATCCCTGGCACCAGGGGAAAAAAAGGATATACAGAATAAAGGGATTAAAGAATAAATCATTATAGGAAGATACCCTGAGGAACTGAGATCTTGTAACCTTGTCTACTTAAGCCTAAGGTTCAAAAGAATGAAAAATTATATGAAATTTCCTGAAGAGTACATAGCTTCCAGACTCTTAAAGCAGTCTTTAACCACAACCCTTCTACCCCAAATGTAATACATCAAAGGTTAAAAAAAAAAAATAAAAAGGATAACAGCACTCTAGCCACTGGGCCTGGTAGTGCATGACTTGTAATCCCAGCACTTGGGAGGCTGAGACAGGAGGATCTCTGCAAGTTTAAGGCCAGCCTGGATTACACAGAAAGTACAAAGTCAGCCTGAAATACATAGGAAGATTCTGTCTCAAAAATTAAAAAATAAAGAAATTCAAAGCACTGGTCCATAGCAGAGCAAATGAAACCATTCAGTAAGGGTTATTGTCCAATAGCACTCTTAAATTTATGGGAAAGGGTCAGTAGGTACTGATGACTGTATATGATTCAAAGTTGTTAGAATAAATTTTATTTATGGTTCTGTTGTATATAATAAGCTTCAGACCCTCCAATTCCACAGCATATTACCATTTAAATTCTTTGAGTTTGTACTCAAGGAAAGGCAGTATGCTGTCGTGGCAACCAGAATACTTTGATCTCAAGCTGCAATTAATTGCATTCCACTCTTTGCCAAAGTCCCTTGCCACGACAAAACAAACTCCCCAACCTTCAGACTCAAAAAGGTTTGGTATTACACAACAGCCAAAGAAGCAGGCAAATAAATGTGTGTATTGGAAATGATTACACCACTTTTATACCTTGTGGGTTAGAATCCCGCATTTTTCACCAGGAAAGGTTGGAACAACTGTATGTATGTATAATGAAGGTAAATCCCAAGGAGTCAGGATCAGTAGGTGCTCGGACGCACTGGGATTCAGACTCCCCAAAATAAATCCCAGTACGGGGGTCTACTTCAGCTTCAGATGGGATTCCCGCCTAAGTCTGCATCCCTAGTCCTCCACCCTAAGAAAGCGGAGGGCTGAGGGACAGTACACTGAGAGGTGGAGTCACCCTTTGGCTTGGCCTAAGGAAACTGAGAAAACCGGGCAGTGTGCTGAGTTCCATGATCTTCCAGAATCCCTGGCGTGGCGGCGAGGCCCTCCCGGCTCGGACAGAGGGACAGCGGGTAGTGTCTAGCCCCAGCCCCAGCCCCAAGCCTCCTTACCCAACAAAGTTCTGTCATCTGGTGCACCAGCTGCTGGAAGCGCTGCTTCTGAGTCTCCACTTCGATGAAATGCTGCAACTGTGGATCCACCGCGCCCAAACCCGCCGCGGAAGACGAGGAGGAGGGATCCATCCCAGCTCAACCACGCTTGTCGACACCTATTCGCACCAAGTCGCCGACCTTCACGTGTCTCGGTGACGGAACCGGAACCACAACCCGTTACCCCGTTACCCCCCCCCCGCCCCCTTCCTCGAGCGCACTGCGTCTGCGCGCCCGGCGGAGCCGCCCGGGGCCTCCTGCTCCGGGGTCAGCGCGCAGCGCACCGGGCCCGCCGGGACCTGGCTCACCCTGGCCGGACTCTCCCGGCTGCAACCCGGTAGCAGCACCTAGCTAATGCCTCTACCGCTGGGGCGCTGACAGGGCATTAATCGGAAAATGAAGGAGCGGGGAAAGGAAGTTACTTCACACCACGTGGCCCGCTGCAAGCCGCCCAGCTGCTCCGCCCCTATCCGCTTCCAAAAGGACCGCGCTTTCTCCGCTAAGGGGCTCTGCAGGGCGGGGCCTGGTAGTTGGTCCCTGTCATAGAGTTTTCCTCTCTTGTGTTAGGGAAATAAGGCTGTGGCAGTTTGTCCTCAACTTCAAGTTCATTCAAATGATACTTCATTTCTACTGTATGCCAATCGCTGTGCTTTGGCTTAGGAATTCATCTTGGATTTAGAGGCAGAATTCAACCAGAGCCACAAGGGTTAAACGTCTAAGATCCCAGTCCCATTGAATCTTGATGTAGGAATGTGTCAAAGCAGTGCACACAAGTTTTCTGCAACTTCAGGTAGACTGCATGATTGAGATATGAGACTTTTACTGTTTTCAGGATTTTATTTTATCAAAATATACCCTTCTTATTCTAAGGACAGTTTTATTCCTTTTTTTTTTTGACAGTGTCTTGCTATGTAGTTCAGGCTAGTTTTTAACTTACTATGGAATCCAGAATGGCCTCCAACTCAATATGATTCTCTCGCCTCAGTTTCCTAAGTTCTGGAATTACAGGCATGTGTCACTATGCCCCGTGACACTGTTCTGTTCTTAACAAATCTTCTCCCGCTGCCCAAGCTCTAATGCCTAGCAAAAGAGTAGTGAGATCCCTTATGAGGTTTTTTACACCCTTCCCTCCCTGAAAAGGTTTCCCTTCCAAATTCAGTCTGATTTAATAGCCTTTGGAAATTTCCTCTCTTGGGGAAGGGACAAAAATTCCTTTGCTTTTACTCAGAAACACTGTCCCAGGGAATCAAAGAAAACAGACATTCCTGGATAAAGAGGGACCTTTGTGTATTCAGAGGAAGCAGAAATACTCCAAAACCTGGAAGCCTGGGATTTCTGAGAAAGTGAAATTGGGGCTTGTAGAGGTGAGAGGTGAGGAGTAGAAAAACAAAGAAGGTTATGGGACAGCTCAGGATTCTTCATCCATGACATCTAGAATGTTGCTCAGGAGAATTTTGAAAGTAGGACGTTCATCTGCTTTCTGAAATCAAAGAAAAATGGAGTGTTACACAGTAGCTAGATTCCAAGAGAAATGCAATAATAAGCAACAGTGTTTAGGAAGCACATACCATATCCCCAACAGCATACCTTGCTGATTACAAAAAAACCGAGAGGAGTAGGGATGCTAGTCCTTGGGCTGAGTATGTAGCCCAGTGGTGGAGTGCTTGCTTAGCATACACAAGAACATGGCTTTCACCATGAGAACCGCCAAAAATAACAAATAGCTCTTCATAAAGTGAACCTTAGGGAACTTTTCATCTTCTGTAACTCATTATTAGTGTATTAAGAACATTTTGCAAATTAAACTGAAAAATATCAATTTAAATGAAGGGCAAGTTCATTATATAATAATACACAATGCATTATTATTTTGGGGCTGCAGGAAAAATAATGGATACCAGACAGGTTTGTATAGCTGACAGAACAGAAATCCTACCAGCTATGTTAATGTTCAAGTTTGCTCTCAAACACTGTTTCAATCATCCCCAAATCACAGTGAACAAAGGTTTAACATTTCAAAACCACAGACAGGCTGGGGCATCGCCAATCTGGCAGGTGCAAAGTCCTGAGTTTGGTCTTAGCTATTGGGAGAAAGAAATAGAGAAAAATAGACTGTGTGATTAGGAGCCCTGAGCATCTGGGACCTTTGGTTAGCATGGCATAAATTCCTGGGTAATGAGTTGGGTACGCTCATGCCAGACCAGCCTCAAGCTATCAGAACCAAAAGGTTTTTAGTTCCTCTGTCCTTTGAATCAGTGGCTCTCAAAAGTAACTGAGTACCACATCAGAATGACCTGGGAAGTTTAAAAAGCTTTGCAGTAGGCCAGGGATTTAGTTCAGGGACACTGAGCCTACCTTGCAAGCTCAAGGGCCCCAGCTTGATCCCTGGTATCAACAACAACAACAACAAAAAAAGCTTTTCAAATTACATTTCACACAGACTTGATCAAAAATTTCTGGGGAAGAGGACCAGTAATCTGTATTTTTTTTAATTCAAATCTTTATTGGTACGTTACATACACACATCATAGTCACTTTCAGCATTGAGAATTTGTACCAGTATATGATATGACACGACTTGATTCACATTTTTTCCCATTCCCTACCCACCCCACAACCCCCGCCCCCTATATACATAGGCTTTTCCTTTTATTACCATCACATTATTTTTTCCCTCTTTACTTACTCCTACACCTCATTTCCTTTTAAATATTTTATATTTCACAGTATCTACTTTATATATTAGAACTCATTTATATCTTCATTTTCTCATACCAGAGAAAAGATATATTTACACAGCTGTGATCTATTTATTTTACTTATGAGGATGTCCTCAAGGTATATCCATTTGAGTAGGAATGACTCAATCTTATCATTTTTTATGACAGAGTAATACTCCATTCTGTAAAGAATCACATCTTCTTTATCCGGTCTCCAGTTGATGGACATTTTTGTTGTTTTCAAGATCTAGCTATCACAAACTGGGCTGCTATAAACATGGGTGTACATATGTATGTCACTGTGATATGAATCTTCCAATTCTTTTGTGTATATACCTAGTAGAGGAATAGCAGGGCCAAATGGGACCTCTAATCCTAGTTTTTTGAGGAATCTCCACAGAGGTTGTACCAGTCTACACTCCCACCAACAGTGGAGAAGGGTTCCTTTTTCTCTTCAGCCTCACCATTTGTTCCTGGCTAATTCTGAGATAGCAGCCATTCTTTGTGGAGTGAGATGGAATCTCAGTGTTGTTTTCATCTGCATCTCTCGAATGACTAGTAATGTTGACCATTTCCTCATATGCTTCTAAGCTGCTTTTACTTCTTTCTCTGAAAAGTGTGCATTTCAGATGCCCAATTTTGAATTGGGTCTTTAAATTTGGGTGGGCTGATTTTTTAAAGCTCTTTATATATTCTAGATAGTAGCCCTTTGTCTGAGAAACAGCTGGTAAAGGTTGGCTGCCTTTTCACTCTGCTGGTGGTTTCTGTTGCAGTACAGAAGCCTCTCAATAGGATGGGATCCCATTTGTTGATTTCTTCTGCCAATTCTCGTGCCATAGATATTTTGTTCATGAGGTCTTTCCCTAAACCAATGGTTTTAAGAGTTTTACCTAACCTATTTTGCAGCAGTTTTAGTGTTTCTGTTTTACTATTTAGGTCTTTAATCCACTCTGATTTTAGCGTGGTACACAGTGAAAGAGATATGTCTAGCTTTAGTCTTTCGCAAGTTAAAGACCAGTTTTTCCAGCACCATTTGTTAAAGAGGCTATCTTTCCTCCATTGAGGGTTTTTGGCTCCTTTGTCAAAGATGAGGTGACTGAGTGTGTCTGGAGTTGTTTCTGCATCTTCTAATCTACTCCACTGATCCTCAGGTCTGTTACATTGCCAGTACCATGTGGTTTAATGACAGTGGCTTTGTAGTATAGTTTCAAGTTGGGGACTGTAATACCTCCCACCATGTCCTTTTTGCTTAAAACTGCTTTCACTATGTGCTGCCTTAAATATCTAATTCCATCTCAGTGTGGTTCCAGAAGAATTTTTGGATTATTTTCTCTAGATCTGTGAGATATGCTGTTGAGATTTCAATCAGGACTGCATTGAATCTATATAGGAATTGTGGAAGTATAGCCATTTTGATGATATTGGTATGTTTTTCCATTTTCTGATATCTTCTTCTATCTCCTTTTTCAGATTGCTATAGTTTTCAGAGTAACAATCTTTCATCTCCTTTGTTAGATTGATTCCTAGATATTTCATTTTTTGGATGCTATTGTGAAAGGGACTGACTCCCTAATTTCTCTCTCAGTGAGTCTGTTATTTGTGTATACAAAGGCTATTGATTTTTGAGTAATTTGTATTTTTAAGTTTCTCAGGGATTCTGATGTGCATCTGCTCTTGTGACTACTACTTTAAGTAGACGAGAGAGGAGGTGCCCATCTGGGCTACCATAGTTTTTATCAGAGTGAGGATGGCCTGGTGAGAGGAGGGGAGCAGTCAGTCACCCCTAATTCTGCACTGCAGCCAAAGGAGGAAAATTACTCAAAAGGGATTTCCCTTCCTCCACTCGACCTTTGTAACCTTTGTCGCTTGGTCAAGAGCAAGGCACTATGTGTTGTCTTAAATGTCTACTTCCATCTCCCTAGAAAGGCTTCAGAATCACACAAGCACTTGCTGGATACAACCTGTCCTGTTTCTGGTGGGGCAGGACTAAGAGCTGAGCATTCAGTTCCTAGTAAATGGTTGAGTTGCCAAACACTGAAAAGTGGAGAAAGCAGCTCAGAAACAGCCCAAGGATGAGCAGAAAAGTATTCATTATTATTTTTTAAACTGTAAGAGTTACAAGAGACCTTAAATAAGTTGCTTTGGCGAGTGGTTTCGCTTTTTAATATGGTGCAAACTTCAATGATTTTTCTTTTCTTTTTTTTTCTTGTTTTTTATTTATTTATTTTTTTTTTGAGACAGGATCTCACTTTGTGGTTCAGGCTGGCCCTGAGCTCAGCCTCCAACTCACATCACAGCAATCCTCCTGCCTCTGCCTCCCGAGTGCTGGGATTACAGGCGTGAGCCACCACGCCCGGCACTGTGGTATGTGGTACTGGTTGCTGCTGGGGTGAGTCTCCATGTCCAGTATTGTATGTGGTTACCGGGAATCCAACCCGGGTCTTTGCGCTTACAAGACAGGCACCGGAACCACTGAGCTAACTCCTCGGCCCAATGATTTTTCTTCTTTTGAATGTCCAAACAGCTGTTCTGCATGATGATGGTCCCACACCCTCTCTTCCTACAGCTGAATTGAACTGGTGTCTGCTAATCTTGGCTGTAGTGCAAACTGGGATATGCCTGAGAGAGCCTGTGGCCATCAGAGGATTTGGGGACAGGCCAGGGTCGGAAAATGTGTGTGGCTATCACTCTGCGCCCGCTGTCATGTGACTATGAAGAGCGGGGACAGGCTGGCTGAATTTGAAAGTTGGTTAACGGAAATGAAGACGCCACACTGAAACACTTACCTCGTGCCAGCAGCTGTACATGATGGTATAGACTTTCTCTGAAGCCAGATGAGGCCTGTAGAGACGCAAGCCTTGGGCAATGTGTTCAGCGGTCTCGCTGTTAGTAAATCTCTCATATGGCATCTTCCCCAGGGAGTAAATTTCCCACATTAAAACACCTAGCAGTGAAAAAAACTTACTTAAGTTTTCAATCTTTGGGGATAGTAAATAGTTTTCCTAGATTAACCTCAAAGATTACAATCAGTTGATTATCCCCTCTGTTCTTTTTTATTTTGTCCAGACTTCTGCTACAGGATCAACTACACAGGATAGCTATCAGAGTTGCCATTAGCTACTCTAGAAGACAGACAGCATCTTATTTGTCTTCGTATTTGGAAGGTCTGGCGGAGTGTCCCAAAGATGGTGAACCTTTTAGAGCTTCCAGTGATAACAGCCCATTGCAGCATGCATGCCATAGGTTTGCCACCACTGGACATAATCAGTATTCAGAAGCTGTTGAATATTGAATGAATTATTTCCCTCAATATATTGTAAGTTCTAAGAAGGCAGAGATTTTTTCCAGTTTACTGTTTTTATTTTCAAAAAATTGAAAGGTTCCTGACACATAGTGCTCCCTAAGGAACAGATAAAGGCAAGCAAGAACAGTTTCTCTGCGCAGGTTGCAAAGGGTGACTTTTGCCATTCTTTTTCTTGTGAGCTGTATAACTTGGATAATCTTTATCTACTTACCAAAAGCCCAAATGTCAGATTTGCTGCTGAACTTGCTATACATAAGTACCTCGGGCGGAGACCATCGGACTGGAAACTTGGAGCCTACTGAACTGGTGTATTCATCATCCAAGACATATCTACAAGGGATTCAGAACACGTTTCCATTAGGATATAGCTAATCTGATATTGTGAATAGGTATTCCTTTCTTCTTTATCCCCCTTTTCTTTCTTTGTTCTCTCCTTCCCTTCCTTCTATTCTGTGACTGTCAGGGAGGAATAAGACTAGTAAGACTGATTTAAGAAAGAGGAAGAATGGAGGAAAGTCAACAGGATAAACACATCAAGATATGAGGAAAGAGCTTTTTAAAGAAGGGAGCAGAGATAAAGAAGAAAAGAGAGGGATATAACAAAGAAACAAAAGAATGAAAGGAGTAACCTAAATAATTCAGAGGAAGAAAATGAACACAAAGATGGTAGAAAACTCTAGCATGGGAAGATGAAGAGGAAGAGATTTAAACCTATAATATCTCCCTACAGTTGTACTATGATATTTTTACTTCAAAAGGGAGAGATGAAAAAAGTGTACTTACCTAGACAAGCCAAAATCAGATACTTTTACAACTCCTTGATCGTTTACCAAACAGTTTCGAGCTGCCTGTAGTGCAACAGATACCAGTGAGACCCTACCCCAGCACACAGGTTAAACACACAGAGCTTCTGTCTACCAGTGGAATGAAGCCAGGAGCACCTTTAACTAGAGAGACCTTCCCACCTAACAGGAGCCAGCTGGTACCTCTGTAAAATTGAGATTCTTTTCTATCATGTGGAAAGTAACCTGTTAGTCCTAAAGAAACCACTGAAGACATACAGAACTTCATTCATTTACATGGACAATTTCATAACACTGCTTTCAATAAACCGTTGGGAGGATTAAGGGAGAACTGGACATAAATTTGTTTCATTTTGACCTTTTCGCCTATGGAACTGGGACAATTTAAACATTGGCCTATCTAAAAGAAATGCTTCCAAACTCTGATATTGCCAGGAACTGGGCAGGTGGAGCAAGAGTGAAACGGGGCAGGTGCAAATTGCAAGAAATAAAGAGCAAAGCTTGATCCTCGGCTCAGTAGCTGTTAAATGGTTTGTGACAATGTGGGCTCAGTGTTCCAACATCATCTAATTTTCTAGAGAAGCTCGAAATTCTAGTTGCTTTTTTAAATGGAAAATGTTTAGAAAACATTTTTTTGAAAACTTGTGAGCCAAATGCACTTACAGGCTCCAGTTTGACTCTGATACAACTAAATGATTGCTCCATGCCAGAAGCAGTCCCAATGGGAAGCACAGTGTTTGCCTTCTTTTCTGAATCCAGAATGGTCGCTCAGTGACTTCACTATTTCCTTGTGGGTGACAGGGAGCTGTGTCTGAATGGCTGATCTTAGCTCCCACCATAGCTAACCTCATGGAATGGAGGCTGGAAATGCTTGACTGACTCACCAGTGTGGCAGAGGCACTCCTGGCGGTGTTTTCTAGCTAAAAGTGAAATGCTGGCATCAACAACCCTCTCAGCTGTGTATATCTCCCCCTGGCACTTCCGCCCCTCAGCCCTCAATCACAGGCCTCTCCTGAGGTCCCACCAGGTCTCGGTGAAGGAACTGCTTTGACTCCAGGTACTCCATGGCCTCGCAGACATCCTTGCACATCTCCAGCAGCTGCTGAGTCTGGAAGCGGTGGCGCATCTCCCTCAGGTAGTTCAGGAGACAGCCATTGGCCATGTACTCAGTGATGATGAAGATGGGACGCTGTTTGGTGCAGACGCCATATAACTGCACCAGCTTCTCATGGGAAAGGTTCCTATAGGAGAGGCAAGGAGCTAGTCCTCCCCCTTGGCTTGCACACTAGGCATAAAGGGGTTGAGGAGGAAAGGAGTTGACCTAGGACATACATCAGGTAAAGTATTATAATCATAAGTTTATTTTTCCTTTCCACCACAAACCCCCAAAGTGCCTAGTATGTGGGGGTGAACAGGGCTTTCAAACCTATCAACTGAAACAAGTCTAGGATTGAAAGAATACTAAGACTAAATTAGAAAGATCTTTTCTTTTGGAAACCTCATTTTCTGCATCTACCCCCAAGTACCACTGAGCTGGTATACACTCACAGTCAACACTATTCTCAACTAGTGTCTAAGGCAGTGAAATGATCACCTTAGTAGTTACAATTTTTACCAATTAAAGCTCAACATCAGGCTCTGATCCCAAGTTTATCTCAGCAAGTCACTTGAGGCCACAGTGGGTTGTCCCAGTAATTCCTAGATACCAGTCACTGGACCGAGGTGTTAGGTTTAGGCTGTAACTTACATCATGACTTTGGCTTCTTCAATGAACTCATCCTCAGACATGGATCCTTCTCTGATCATCTTGATGGCCACATCATACTGGCCTCTCCATTTACCATATTTCACTACCCCAAATTGTCCAGTCCCAAGTTCCTTCAAGAAGGTCAGGTCCTTTGGATCAATTTCCCATGATCCTAACAACAAAGTCTTAGTGTCATTCTTTAACATGACATACACACATAATTCCTATAATAGGTAAGAATCCATCCAGAGTAGAAATAGGAAAATCTATAAAGGGGAAATTCTCAGGGGCACTAATTCATCTTTACTTGGGTAAATCTCAGGGACAGGGGATTCCCAGCTGGAGGAATATGGGAATTTCAGGTTCAAGTTGGTCATAAGTGAGAAGATAAACTAAACAAGCTCCTAAAATTTCTTTATGATTATGTAATGTCTATATCTATACTGAAGGTTAATGCTGAAAATTTTTACCACAGTTAAAAATAAGCAACAAAAAAGACCCCAAACAACAGATCTCTATGAATCTATGTATCGTAGTTCCAGTAGGAGCCACTGGAGCAACAAAATCATTATAGCTATCTTGACTTTCATTGAAGCAGCTGGGGCAGAAGCATATACCTCACAAGGTATTCCTTAAGGCAAGGTCTGCAAAGAAAGACCTTTCAAGGGACCAATCTACCCTACCCCAGAGAAATAAGCAGTTACCATAGCCCAAGCCTGCAGTGGAAGGTGCATTCTTGTTTTGTTGAGACACTGGATATTTCAACCTGGATATGAGTCCTGAAACATACAGAGTGGTCAAGCTATTGATGCAGCACAGTGGGTGGGATGCCCCACATACCCACACTGAAAGGCTCATCCTTTTGGCACATAGTTTTCTGGTGCATGAATCCACATTTTTCTAGAAGTTTCTCCTCTCACAAGAGTTTTCAGAGGCAATGGAGGAAACACTAAATGAAATATACTCCCTACTGAATATATTCTCCCTTCTCAGCCCCTGCTTAGTCTACATTGACTAAGGAACACCTTCTCAATAAAGATTTTTCCTTTATTCACACTCTCACCAATCACTCAGCTTTTAGAATTTGCATACTACTTACAAACTGTCTTCTGATATTGTCTAACCTGCATATTCTTTTAGGACAAGGGACCCCAACTTAGAATTTTCCTGTGTTCTCTCTAAGGCCCAAGCAAACTGGTGAGTACATTTCTGAGAAACATGAATAACTGTTCATGAATACTCTTTGATTTAATAACCAAATAATAAGCTAGTCAGTCCCTCTTGGTGTAAAGTTTAATGACCTCCTAACTAGACTCTTGACCACCATCATGGGAGGTTACTTTCAGAGCTAATCCACACTGCCTGATGTGGCACATTCTTCCCTTTACCACACTGTCTTGAATCAATACTCTTGGTGCTTACAAAGCTTTTTTTCCTCAGCTGCCCCTGGTACTCACCTGCAGAGTTATGCTGATGATAGTTAATGAGCTCAGGAATGGTGCTGAAAAGGTGTTTCTCAGCCAGATAATACTGGCTCTGAGGCGTTGAACACACAACATAATGACGAATCACCCCTTGAGGGTCCCTGAAGAAGTGGATGCTTAGTAACTTGGGTAAAAAAATCAGCATGAATTAAAAAGTGAAGTGAGATGCACTTTGACTTTAAGGGACAGAGAAAGGTAGGTGTAGTGGAGCACACCTATAACCTCAGAGCTGTGGGAGGCTAAGGCAGAAAGATCGCAAGTTTGAGCCCAACATGGGCAATTTATTATCTTAGTGAGAATCTGTCTCAAAAGAGAAAATGAAAAGGAGCTGAGGCTGTAGCTCAGGGCAGAAACCCTGGGTTCAATCCTTAGAATAGAAAAAAAATCTGAGGGATAGAGGAATTGGGAGGGATACATTGTTCAGGAGCTGTTATGAGGGAATTCCTATCCTTTGTCTCCAGGGCCCAGATCGGCAGCACTCACCCAGTAGATTTAGCAAACACGGAAACAGTGTATTTTCCAGCTTTGCTGGAGTCTCTGACAATGAAACCTCCTTCTTTACCCTGAAACAATGAAAAAGAGCCTGATTGTAGGAGGAAGTGCTGCCAGCATTTGCATCCCACCTGCCCATATCCCAAGGGAAAATAAACAACCCCTCATTTTACCCCTAACTTCCTCGCTTGAGCTGTAGCTTTCTTGCTTTTAACACTGTAAAGTACAATTGGGACTCCAGATGAGGGAGTCCTCGGCACTGCCTTGCCCCAAAGGTGATGAGCAAACCAGATCTTCACTGCCGGACCCTTGTTTATTGTGCACAAAGAAGGCTACTCATTTGTGGCCCACACTCACCTCTTGCTTTAGTAGTTGTTCAGCTTGGCTTCGAGTCATGTGTTTGGAATACCACCTGTGAAGGGAGAGCGCTTGTGTGGCTGCTAGACCACAAGTAGAAGGAAGGTTAGAACACCTCCCGAGGCTCCCCGTACATGTGATACAGTCAGGTCCCCCACACCTTATGGATCTGAAAGAGGGTTTACTGTGCACGTAGACACAGCATCCTTTCCTGAGCTCAAAGTGAAGATTTACAGAAATGGGAAGTTGAGGGCAGAGGCAGGCTTCAGAGTTTGTAGGAGAGAGATCCGGAACTGGGTTCCTCTAGGACAGTCCACATTCATGATTAGGGAGAGGACAGGGGTACAAGTTTGCAGTTTTTGTCCTTTCAAACACTCTCATTGGACTGTCAGTCCTCTGAGTGTGATTGTCCTGGATGTGGAAGCCGGGAGCCTCTCTGGCACACACAAGCAGTGGGTATTGGGTGTCACAGTAGGACATAGGTCTTAACTTGAGAGGGTAGCATTATTTGACCCAGTTGACAGTAAATTTAATATGTATTTTGAAATAAAAAGTTTGTTGAAAGTATAAAATAGTACATACTACATTTTGTTCCTCCTGGCAGACTGAGTTTGGGAACAAGTATACTCACTCATACATTTCTATGGAGTCTTCTGCCTCAGTAACATAGTTGCTGGGGATGTAGCCTTCCTGCCTGTGGAGGAGACAATGTAAGACAGATTGTACAGCATCTCTGAGCTCAGACTACAATTCAAATATATCCTCCCTCAAAGGGAAACATGTCTGACTAGACCAGTGAAGGGCAGAACTTCTGAACATGTGGCATTAGTTGCATGTACGTGACAAAGGACAACAGATTCAGAGATGACAGAGGCCACATGTGGAGCTGCACACTGGGGAATATTTGCAGGGAGAATATGTACCCTTTGGTGTGGGAAAAACCTTCTCATCAGGATACTGAGCAGAGAGTTTGGTGGCAGCAGTTTGCTCAGGTGTCTGGTAGGTAGGAACACGTACAGACTCACCCGTTTTTATCTCGTGCTCTCCACCATGGTAGGTTGCTCTCTTCTAGGATGAAATATTCTTCTCCCTTCTGCAGCTGGAGGTCATTTGCATTCATCGGCGTGTAATCATAAAGAGCAACCACCTTCTTCAGCTCACTTGCAGACGCTGGTGCTGCTGTTGGCTCAGGCGGCAGTGGTTTTTTCAAGATCTGTGCAGGTAGCAGAGAAATAAGGAGGAAGGCTGGGCTAGTTATCAAGTGCTCCATCTTCCCAGCTCTGGCTTCCTAGAGATACCATTGTAACCAGAGTCCGGCAAAATAAAAGCTTCACTCTGTGTCCACTCACCAACCATTTAAAACACCTGCGCCAGGATCCTCTCCCTGAGGTACACGTGAAGACCACTCAGAGAGCATTTAATAGTCCAGTGTTCAGGTAGTTTCCCACAGACCGACTCTATCCAAAGTTGTGAGAGTGAGACCCAGACGTTGGTTTTGTTAAGGCTTCCTGGACAAGACCCATGCACAGCTAGGCCAGGAAAGCTGCTCAGTAATAACTAGTACACAAACCTAGTAAATGGCTCTGAACCTTAGTCTTCTTCTTAAAAAGTGATAGTCCTAATGTCTGTCCTACTTACAATAGACGAGACAGGGCTTTCTGGATCTCTAAAAATTACAACATATCGAGTATTGTTTATTTAAATTTTTTTCCTGAGAAAAGGCAAAACTCATTGATTTTAGAAATGAAGTTCCTGGGCCGGGGATTTAGCTCAGTGGTTCCGGCGCCTGCCTTGCAAGCGCAAGGACCCAGGTTCGATTCCCTGGTAACCACATACCATACTGGGCGTGGAGACTCACCCCAGCAGCAACCAGTACCACATCCCACAGTGCTGGGCGTGGTGGCTCACACCTGTAATCCCAGCACTCGGGAGGCAGAGGCAGGAGGATTGCTGTGATGTGAGTTTTTCAGCGCCAGCCTGAACTACAAAGCAAGACCCTG
>PVIR01007433.1:0-40209 GCA_004026965.1 Petromus typicus | reverse complement strand
GCGCCTGCCTCACAAGCACAGGACCTGGGTTCAGTCCCCAGTAACCACATACAACAAAGCTGGGTATGGTGACTCACGCCCACCATCAGTCAGCAGCAGTACCACAGTGCTGGGCATGGTGGCTCATGCCTGTAATTCCAGTTCTCAGGAGGCAGAGGCAGGAGGACTGCTGTGAGTTCAAGGCTGAGTTCTGGACCAGCCTGAACTACAAAGCTAAACCCTATCTCAAAAAAAAAAAAGAAAGAAAGAAAGAAAGAAAGAAAGAAATGTCACCCAGTGTACAACATGATCCAAGAAAGTACAATGCAAATTAAAAATAAAAGGTTTTTTTTTTTTTTGGAGAAGCAGGGAAACAGAACCCATGAGGTAGATAATAGGACTAACTTGTCCCTTTTAAAACACCAACGACTTATGTTGAAAAATTCCAAAGTCACATTTATTTAAAAATAAACAGAGGACTACATAGTCTAGTTGCTAAAATAGCATGTGTATGGGCCAGGGATTTAGCTCAAGTGGTACTGTGCCTACCTTGAAGCACAAGGGCCCGAATTTGACCCATGGTACCATACAATACAATACAATGCAATACAATACAATACAGTATAATACAATACTGTGTGTAGTGTGATGCTGAATCAAAAAAAATAGAATCCAGAATAACATAGTGAAGTACCAGCACCTACTGCCAGAACACAGTATGTTCTGAAGTTTCTTACTGTCAAATACTGCGCCTAGCTCTGCCACGAGCACCTGCATTACAAACATAATATCCAACTGCATACGTGAGGAAACGAATCCCAGCTGCAACATGTGGAAGATATTCAAGAGTTTAAACGTCTTCAAAGAGGCAAAGCTGCCACAAGTGCTACAAAACACATTTATTATGGTAACAGCCTTCATGTGACTGCTGTGTGAAATAAGATTAAAATTACTTCCATTTATTTTGCTAACAAATCTATATTCTTGTTGTTTGCTTGTTTTTTTTGTTTTGTTTTTTGAGACAGGGTCTCGCTTTGTAGTTCAGGCTGGCCCTGAGCTCAGCCTCCAACTCACAGCAATCCTCCTGCCTTTGCCCCCCAAGTGCTGGGATTACAGACATGAGCCACCACGCCCGGCACTGTGGTTTGTAGTACTGATTGCTGGTGGGTGTGAGTGTCCACGCCCGGCATTGTTGTATGTGGTTACCAGGATCTAACTCCACCGTTGTGCTTGTAAAACAGGCCCAGAACCACTGAGCTAAATCCCCGGCCCCAAATCTATATTCCTATATTAGGTTAACATAGGAAAATTATATACTGTGGAAAGGCATATTTTTTAATAAATTCAATATATGCAAATACAATAATAAAGTACTACTGAAGATTAGTTAGCTATCAAACACTTAGATTTCCTTATTGACAAGACTGAAGTAATCTCAAAATCTGTTTCCAAAGCTGAATGTTTCCAGTGTCCACATCAATGGCACTGTGTCAATTCCAAGTCTATATGTCTAGTCTTCTAAGTCATTTTCCAGACTTGGAGCAACAAAATTAGATGTAACAGAGAAGATTCTAAAGGTAGCAGTAGGTTCTAAAAATAAGTGAAACTAATTCTCATTTATAAAGTGAGAAAAAAGTCTGGGCAAACTGCTGAGGACTAAGCCATCAGAACACCAGTATGTCTATAAAAAAGCTACAGCAGGAGCCAGGGGTGTAGCTTAGCGGCACTATGGCTGCCTGGCAAGTGCAAGGGTCCTGAGTTTGATTCCCAATACCCCCCACAAAAGGTACAATATAACATACTTGATAAAACTTCAACCTCTGTGCCAAAGTTGCCATTTCTCTAACCACTTCACTGTGATATTTAAAAGATTCTACAGACAGAGAGGGGCTGCTTTTATTAAAAGGGCGCATAAAAGCACCATCCAAACCTTCATTCTCTTAGAGCCAAAACCAGTGAGCTCACTTGACAATATCTAATGCAAAGCTCTAAAGAGTATATGAGTGGCACAAATGTAGCTATATTCAAACAATTTGCAATATTTGAAAATGGAGCTGTATTTTGTTATAAAGTAAACCCAGTATTAAAACTAGGGCTTGGGCTAAATCTTAAATAAAGAAGTCCAGGAACACAAAACTTGGATTTTAGGGAACAGTGACATGCCTCTCTCTCATTCTCCCAACTACTCCCTCCCCACCAAAATAATGTATTATAAAACACTAAATTGTCTTTCTCTAAATATTAAGCTTAACTGTTATGTAATGTGACAGTACTGGAAAAAGTCACTCTAACATTCATGTCCAAGTTCTTTCTTTTTGTCTTATCAGTATTGATAGAAGCTCCAAGTGCAGTGTGAACAGTCTTCTACATGCACATTCCACTCCATCTCATTTTCTATTTCATACAAATGATGGCAAATAAAAAATATACTGGGAGGGAGAAGGTAGTGTCCTAAAACTATTAAAGTTGAAATCCTAAAAGATAATCGAGAACAGTGCTAAAATCAACCATAAAATTTTGAATTCACAAGAAATTCTTGGAATCGCTAAAACATTTTGAAAGTAGTATATAATATATATATATATATATATATATATATATATATATATTTTTTTTTTTTTTTTTTTGTACCCAGGTTCAAACTTGTGACCTTGTGCTTATAAGGCAGGAACACAAACCACTGAGCTAAACCCCAGTCACTAAAATAGCAAACTTTAAAGTAAAATGCTATTGGTGGAATTTAAGAGGTGGGGATATGGGAGTTCAGTGCTAAATTCTTCCAACTTTACTATATGTTTGAAAATATTTTTCATTAAAAATTTAAAAACCATTTTCATTAAAAATGTTTCAACTGGGCGTGGTGGTACACTCTGGGAGGCTGAGGTAGGAAGATCATGCAAGTTCAAGGCCAGCCTGGTCTACATAATGAATTCAAGGCCACCCTCAACTACGTAGTGAGACAAAATACAAAATACAAACAAATAAATAAATAAACAGGTGATTGGACTAAATGGTTCCCAAGAGCTACTTGATAGCCCTCTAACTTTTCATGAAGAGTAAATCCTAAGTAGAAAAACAAATCCTCTATCGCAACAAGAATAACAGTTAACACTTTCAAATTCCTGGACATTCAAAGACTCTATTGTATTTTCAAAGTTGAGATATAAAAGGCTGGGGATGTAGCTCAGCAGCACCACATCTGCCTCGCAAGCACAAGGTCCTGAGTTCAATTCCTTTTACCAAAAATAAAATTCAGCTGTAAAATTCCACCTAAGTAGTAGTCATAGATAATTTCCCGTTTTAGTACCTGGTCCTCCTCTGGTGTAGGGGGAAGAGGTTTCTTTGTCTTCCTGTGAGAACTCCCAGGTTTTAAGCCTACAAAATAAGAAGCCAGTGATGAAACAGAATGCATTTAGGAAACAGAACAGGAGCAGGATTGGTCGGGGACTTTGCTATTGTGCACAGTGCTGTGTGATAAGTTATAAAAGGTGTCTGAATGCCAGGCCACGCAGTGTAGAGAACAGATTACCATCTGGGTTTCAGTCATCACTAACCCCCTCCACCAGGCTGCTTGCACAGTGGCCAAAATAATTGTTTATGTTGTGTCACTGGGTTGGACAGACCATTTGGAAGGGGATGGAAATAGAGTCAAAGAACAAAGACATTGGGCTGGGGACGTAGTTCAGTGACTGTGCATGCATAGCATATGTAAGAACCTGGGTTCATTCTTTAGAAACCTATCCCCACAGCCAAACAAAGTGAAACAGAGGAAGAAAGTCTATTGATTGAATCTCTTACTTCCATTCCTGTTCTCCAGAATTTGGCAGCCCATCGCATTTTTGGCTGTCTGAGAGCAGCAGAGATACTGCCCATCAATCCAGAAGCAAGGGTGGTATTTCTGTACCAGATCACTGTTGTACCGGATTACTGTACAAGAGAGAAAAAAGAGAGCATGCATTTGACATGCAGAAGAATCCACCACTTCCATGTTTTCCTCTTTGAGCTCACAGGTAAACTTCACGCAACAAGTCCCTCTTCAGCCACTCTAAAGGACAACAGGTCGTGAGTCTGGTGGTTCACATGACTGTTCCGCCTGCCTGTGCGCCCCGGCTCCAAGCAGTTCCCATACAGCTATCTTGAGTAATCTGTCACGAGGAGCATCTCCAACCAGCAAGATAAAAGAGTATCTGATAGTGTCAGAGCCCAATGACAGAAATATTATCTATTTTTCCAGTAGCCCTTACAAATCTTCTTATAAAGCAGGCATTGTTTATGGTGTCTGCTTTTTTTTTTAGGTTTTTTGAGACAGGGTCTCACTTTGTAGTTCAGGCTGGCCCTGAGCTCAGCCTCAAACTCACATCACAGCAATCCTCCTGCCTCTGCCTCCCGAGGGCTGGGATTACAGGCGTGAGCCACCACACCCAGCACTATGGTATGTGGTACTGGTTGCTGCTGGGGTGAGTCTCCACGCCCAGTATTATTATGTGGTTACCGGGGATCGAACCCGGGTCCTTGCACTTGCAAGACAGGCGCCGGAAACACTAAGCCAAATCCCCGGCCCCTGGTGTCTGCTTTTCAAATAGGAAAACAATATGCTTATGACAGACTCTCACTGTACCTTTCAGTGATATTTGTCTTGGTTAGCACTTGCAGTATTAGGCATTCTGTGTTCCTACAATGGTCAACAGAGCTGAGTTCAAGGGCAAATGAAGGTGAGTTTGCCTCTAGGATAAGCATGGTTCCAATTTTCGTAGGGCAACTAAGCTAACCTGAGTTCATTGTCAGATATAAACACAGCAGGCCCAGTTCTTTCACAGGGATGCAAGGCTCAAAAGAGCTCCAAGAGGCCAAAGTACTTTGCAAAGAGTCATTTGTAGATAGGAGGAAAATTACTGTTTACAACACTGTGGCGTCTCAAGAACTTAAACTTAAAAAAAAAATATCCAGGAATCATAATGTGAGAGAAGTAAAAACAGCTGGAACAGCTGACAGCACCAAGTGCCATGCGCAGACTTGGGCTGGCCTGAGCACAAGCGCGTTGGGAGACCTCCCCATTTCAACATTCACTGCTAAGAAGCAGCCGAGTAACTTTAAAAAAAGACAACAGCAGAAACAAAATTTTCTGTTGCAGAAAACAATGCCAGTCCTTAAGGGCTTGCTAGTCATGCTCCACTTATCTGAGGCTTTGGGGGAAGTCTAGCACTTCTGGTGGAGCGGTGCATTTTACTGACAAATGAACAAAAGCACTATCTTTTTTTGGTTTGTTTCTAAAGTGTCATCCCAATGCTTTTCTGAACGTGGATTTGAAGATCTCTAACCACTCTCCCTGCCAGCCTTTGCCCCCCATTTTTTCAGCACTCCTCGGTATCATCACTGTGGGCAGGGTGGTAGGAGCCGTTCAGAAAGAACATGGACTGTGAAAACAAATGTGGTAATAATAAAGAAAAAAGAAGACAAAGATTGTGTATTTAGGGGGTGGGGGGAGGCAGGGCAGGGGGAAAAGGGAAAAAATGAGAATCAAGTCATGTCATATTCTGGTACAAACTCTTAATGTTGAATGTGATTATGATGTGTATTCATAATGTACCAAAAAAGATACTTTTTTAAAAAAAGGCTGCCCCGCCCATGTAGCAGTTTAAAACAGTAGTAAAACTGGCCAAAAGTCTGTCTGCATTTCATTATTATTATTATTATTATTTTTTTTTTTTTTTTTTTTTTTAGGTTTTTTGAGACAGAGTCTCGCTTTGTGGTTCAGGCTGGCCCTGAGCTCAGCCTCCAACTCACATCACAATCCTCCTGCCTCTGCCTCCCGAGTGCTGGGATTACAGGCGTGAGCCACCACGCCCGGCACTGTGGCATGTGGTACTGGTTGCTGCTGGGCGTGAGTCTCCACACCCAGTATTGTTATGTGGTTACCAGGGATCGAACCCGGGCCCTTGCGCTTGCAAGACAGGCGCCGGAACCACTGAGCTAACTCCCCGGCCCTGCATTTCATTATTATTAAGCAGAGGTAATTCTGAATAATATCTCTGACAGATTCTCCCAGGACTGATTGTCCCACCGCCTCCACTTTTTTACCTCTACCCCCATGCCACTCCCCTCTACCCAGTGGTTTGAAGATCCTCAGGTCCTCTGTGCCACCTGCAGGGCAGGGCACCAGTAAATATGCTAAGAATTCTTAAGCAACAACTAGCCACTCTGGTAAACTAAGCTATGGTAATATGCAAATGAGGAGGAAACGAAGTTTCCTGTCTTCGCCCCCCCTCCCCCTCATAAAGAACTGTCCCTATATCCATAAATAGTATCTGCATCTTAAGAAGTTTTCCGAAGATGGCCTTTATTTTGTTGACTAATTTAGAGCTGATATTTCCAGCTACTCAAAAGTGGATTACAGTGCTCGCTTCGGCAGCACATATACTAAAAAAAAAAAGTGGATTACAAAGGTAGCGGGTACAAGTAGGAGAGCTCAATTACTTGTGGTAGTTATATTTTGAGACAATCACTACAGTGGGATTTGATCGCTCCTAGGGTAACTCACCTTTAGCATTGTTAGCATTGGGGCTATTCTGAGACTGTACGGGCTGCATCTAAGTCCCCTATGGTACATGTTAGTAGGTGCCATTTTGTGCTTCCTGTGCTCAGTCCAGCCAGATTTGACAAGGATTACGCCAAGGTAGAACTACTGGGAAAAACGCTTTCAGTGAAACAAAAGGAAGAGAAGGCAAAACTGCACCTAGTCTTACTATCTCTTCACATCACGGTCCACCTGAAGCAACAGTCGAAGGTAATTTTACTTAGCTAATGAACATTAATACCAGTATAATAATCAACATGGCAAGGTAAATAACTGAGTTAATAAACCAAGTGTATATGCTGTACCTCTGTATCCTCGGTTATTATCCATACCTTCAATATAGTGGGCACTCAAAAAATATTTGTTGAGCTGAGGATTTAATTCAAGTGGTATTGTGCCTACCTTGGAAGCACAAGGGCCCAAGTTTGTTCTTTGGTATCACAAAAAAGAAAGAAAGAAAGAGAGAGAGAAGAAGGAAGAAGGAAAGAAGGAAGGAAGGAGGGAAGAAATTTTAAAAAGGAAACTATTTGTTGGTCTAAACTATGACTAGTTTTAAAATCACTAACTGAAGTGTAAAGGAGATACTAACTTTAATGTGCCACAGTCTTTTTCGTTTGCTTCTTTCTTAGCCGGTCTGCTTTACTTTTCCTATTTCCAGACTCATTCCTGTCTATCAATAATGGTACTCAAGTTGGTAGTAGTTGTTTATTTCCTCAGAAAAAAAATCATTTAGCACAACTGTTTATTGATCTCTCTTTGTGTGCAAGGCACTGTATAAAGTACTATGAAGGGAACCAAAAAAATACAAATAAATATTCCCTCTGGCTCTCCTGTCTCAGTCTCTGGGAATATTTCTTTGACTCAGAAATAACATATTGGTTCAGAGCACAAAGTCTGAAGCCCAAGTTCAAAGCTCGACCCAGTCATTAACTGAGTATGTCTGGGTAGGTTACTTAACCTCTTTGTAACCCAGTTTTCTTATCTATAAACTGAGGATGATGAAAATAACTGCTTTGTGTGGTTAGTATGGAGAATGGATGAGTTAATATGTGTGAAGAACTTGGAGAAGATTCCAGATCATGATAAGCACCATTGAAGAGTTTGTTCATTTTTACTTTCAGTTAAAACAGGCCTATGCCAAGAACTAAATGAAATGTGTCTTGTAGGACAGTATTTATTTGTAATACTCAACGTAACTGTACTGTAGATTTTTTTTTTTTTTTCAGTACTGGGGATTGGACTCAGGACCTTGCACTTGGGAGGCAGATGCTGTGCTACTAAACCACATCCCTGGCTCACTACTGTAGAATATTTTGCAGCCATTTACAGATGAAGTGTAAGGGTTTGGAAAGCAAGCAGAATAAAACTATGTAATGAGCCTAGGTTCGTCATACCCAGAGATGTGGTAAGAATTCAGGCTCTGTTAACTCACTAGCAGTGTACCTAGGAGCAAGTTAGAGGACTTCTGAGTCTCAGTTCCTTCATTTATAAATAGGACAATGATATGAACTTCATAAAATTATTGTGATGATAACATGAATCAATACACTTGAATCCCTTGGCACAGAATCTGGTACATAATAAGTGCTTACTAAGTGTTAGTTACTATCTCTATTGTAGCCCAAATTGAAAAAATTACATGAGTTAATAAATACATGGTATCTAGTGTCTGGCACATAGCAAGAATCCCATAAATGACCCTTTTCCTCTTTCAGTTTGATAGTTCTATGGCTTATGTCTAGATGTCCACCCCCAAGCCTCATATGGTCATAAGTGGGGTTTTTCAGAGATGGCTGGATCCAGAGCATGTGATGTTGATGGATTCATGGACAATGGTCACATAAAGGGTGCTACGATTAAGGGCGTAAGTGCCACTACCCCTAAAGGTAGGTAGCCTGGTTAAAGTATAAGGGACAGAAAGAGCTGTAGTTGCCCCGTGCTTGTTTTGTTACCTTCTGCTTGCCTCAGAGTGTCTCTCTGTGATGCCTGTGTGCCACAGCACCCAGCCCTGCAGCCAGCCAATGATGGGCTGACACCTGAAAACTGTAAGCTAAATAATCCTTTCCCCCTTTAACTGCATTATTATGTCAAAGCAATTAAAAAAGTAATTAAGACAGATAGAATTAAAGTGATTATAATTTCCACTAATAATACTTGCTTTCAAGGGAGTCTGTCAGGCTGGTAGCCAGACAGCCACTAAGTTTCAGAATCCAAATGTTTATTAAGACAAAGAGCTGTCATGCAATGACCCAACCATGCTGTTATCACGTTTCCCCTCCTGTTGCTCTGGGCAGCCTTTCCTGACGTGAGCTCAACTGGTTAATCTCTCCGTTGCTGTCTCTCCATCTCTCTGTCTTTGTTTATCTGTCTGTCTGTCTGTCTCTCTCTCCTGTACTACAAGCATTTATAATCCAGTTTATCTTAAAACACTATATGGTCTACGTGAAATGCTGAAACAATATTCAAATTTAAGTCCTCACAAAGTAAAGAACACAAAATAGCTCCTTAGGAAATATTTATCAACAAAGAAGAAATGTACAATTTTTTCTTATTTGGTCATGTTTGGGTTTTCATGTATTTTCACATACATTGCTGATAAATTTGATCCTTGGTTTTTTCTTTTCTTTTCTTTGCTAGGGAGAGAACCCAGGATCTCATATACACCAAGCAACTGTTCTCCACTGAGCGACATCTTTAGCTTCTCATGCAGTTTTTAGGACCACTCTGGAGGCATGTTCACCAGGCATTATCATTATTCCCTTAATCCCTGCTTTAACTGAAAGTAAAAGGAGCTGACCTTCCGAGAACTCACTGGCCTGTTTGTGAAAAGTGCCTCAGTTTATATGAGGTACAAGGTTCTTTGACTTCAAGTACTTTCATATATCACCTATTTAATATTTTGGATCTAGTTTTTTTGTACATAAGATCTAAATATTGCATAATCATTAAATAAAATACTACCTTTGCATCTGATGTAAAGAATGGAATTTGTGGCCAGGGATGTAGCTCAGGACACAGTACTTGCCTGGCAAATTCAAGGTCTTGAGATCAGTGTCCCGTCCCCCCAAAAAATAAAAGTAGGAAAAAAATTAAAAAGATGAGACTTGTTTTTTTATAAATAGCAAATCAGGAGCCCACAAAGGCAAAACTTCACTAGGTAAGTGGTGGAACTAGGTTGAAATTCTTCATCTACTGTGTTACTTTTTATTCATATGATAAAATACTACATTCTATCATTAATATTGAGGCAAAATACAATACTTCTTTCGCTGCCACTTTTCCTCCATCTTTCCTTTCTTCTTTCCTCTACCTCTCTCCTCCCTCTCATTTTCTTCCACTCATTCTTTCTTTCTTCTTCTCTTTCCTCTTTCTTCCCCCTTCTTTTTCTCTCCTTCTCTTTCTTCTTTTTTCTCCCTCTCTCCCTTTCTCCCTTTCTCCCCTTTTAAAAACTAGTTCTTTCTCCAAATAATTTTTACCATTTTTGAGCTGATGAATCCAGCGTTTTCTCAGTTCTTCAGTTGGAGAGAAGACATAGAGAGGCCCTTCATCGTACACAACCTAGAGCAATGGACATACAGACTTTAGCAGTTAGGATTCAGGAAAAGAAGGAAATACTCTGAAACAATGAATCTAAAGGTATAACTCTGTATACTCTTGTAAAAAACAAAGAAAGAGTCTTCAGCCAGCAGTTATGCAGGGGTCATGTGAATCACCTGAAGTATTTCTGAACCATCTGTATTCTGGGATGTAAGACTGAGAAGTGGTTCAGTCTTTGAATATCCTTAGATCCTCTTAATTTATATTTCAATTTGTGTACATTTAGTCCATAATGTTTCCCTTAGCTTTTGGCAGAGGTAGGGTTTTTATTTTTCTGACAAAAGTAGATCATATTTTATGATGTTATTATTAAACTGGGTTCAAAATACTGAAAAAAACCCTGAATTTTGAGTTTATGATGTAGAAGATAATTGAAGTACTGATCTATATAATTTAAGTTTTGATAAATATATATGGTTTATTCACTTGGGTAATATGGAGCAAAGTTGTAACTCATGGCTAACCCTCCTACCTGGTAGCCTCCCATCAGTAGCACAAACCAAAATAAGCCAAATTTTGGCCATAAACTTACTTCAAAAAGAGTATATATTAAGCATAAACATAAAATCATTCAGTATTTTTTTTTTTTTTTTTTTTTTTGGAGACAGGGTCTCGCTTTGTGGTTCAGGCTGGCCCTCAGCTCAGCCTCAAACTCACATCACAATCCTCCTGCCTCTGCCTCCCGAGTGCTGGGATTACAGGCATGAGCCACCACGCCCGGCACTGGTATGTGGTACTGGTTGCTGCTGGGTGTGGGTCTCCACACCCAGTATTGTTATGTGGTTACCGGGGAATCGAACCCGGGCCCTTGCGCTTGCGAGACAGGCGCCGGAACCACTGAGCTAACTCCCCGGCCCCCATTCAGTATTTTTTAACATTTACCATCATTGAGGCATCAATGATGCTAAGGAGAGGCATGACTTGGTCTTAACCTTTAGAGAGTTATTAAATATCACATAATGGATTTTAAAATCAACTATAAATCAAATTATGAATTATCTACTGGTTAGCATTATCCACTAGCACAGTTTAACAATATCATCTTGTTCAAGGACAATGGTAGTAAAATCGACATCAAAGACCCCCTGTTTTCACAGGTCTATGTAATAGGAACATGAGCAAGATTCTTTTACATTTTTTATGATGCTTGTTAGTCTTTCTGTGCTCATAAATCCATGACAGAAAGCCTCCTCCCCTGAGACGTTCCACTTCCTTTGCAGGCTTTCACTCTTGCAGAAGCTGCTATATTCACAGCATGTGGCCTACAGAGTTCTCAGGACATTAGCAAGCCGAAGTGAAGCGCCAGTCTTGCTCTCTCCTTTACAGCATACACCTCATCTACTTCATAGATGTCCATGTGGCCGGGTCTTTAGCCATTTCAGGCTAGAATAGAATTTAGGTTTATACATAACTCTAAAAAAGCCTTATGTTGAATTTCCTAATAGTGCTGCTTCCCTCCCTTTTTCTATCTTTTCAACACACATGACCACCATTAGTCTGATAGGCAGAACAAAAAGGAAATGAAATACTCGTTCCAGAAGCGGAGCATCTTTCTCAATGCACTTATCATAAACAGAAACACCATGATAAAATTAGTACCACTATTTGTTATTTTTGAGGTAAGAAAGGGAAAGAACCATGTTAGGTTAGAAAAAGAAAAATAGCCTCAGTGCTGCCAGTCATATTTATTAGTTCAGGTAAAATAGAATCCTTGCTAGGATAGGATACAACCATCTGCTGGGTTATTTACCAAAATAAGCACTTACAATTATACATATGTATCTTCTGCAGCTCAGAAAAGCAAATCTCAAGGACCTTCAGAGCCATTCTGTCCTCTCATGAGTTCTGGACACGGAGATACCATTCTTCTGACTCAATGCAAGGACAAAATCCCGACTTTGATAATTACTAGTCAATAAGCACAGCTGACCTAATCTGATTTATACGACCTTTTTATTTCTCTGGCTATGATCCTCCATGTTCAGCCTTACCTACTTAAAAATCACTAATTCTGAAAAAAAAAAATCACTAATTCTGGGCCGGGGATTTAGCTCAGTGGTTCTGGAGCCTGCCTTGCAAGCACAAGGGCCAGGGTTCTATCCCTGGTAACCACATACAACAATACCGGGGTGGTGACTCACGCTCACCATAATCAGTACCACACACCACAGTGCCAGGTGTGGTGGTTCATGCCTGTAATCCCAGCACTCAGGAGGCAGAGACAGGAGGACTGCTGAGTTTGAGGCTTGCATGGATTACAGAGTGAGCTCAGGGACAGCCTGAACTACAAAGCAAGACCTTATCTCAAAAAAAAAATCACTAATTCTGGGGAGAGGGAAGATAAGGTATAAAAATGATCAAAATTAAATATATATACATATATGTATACCTCTTTCCCAAAAATACAATTATGATCACAAACATATCAATTAAAAACTTTAAAAATTTAGTTTTATGACAAAATATCACTAATAATGGAGATCCAAACGCTGACTATTACTAGCTTTGCTGTAGACAACACTTCTATCTGTGAGTCATGACAATAATGGCTGCCTAGGTTAATTTTTAGGGTATTGAAAACCATGTCTTTCGCCTGGGCCTCTTCTACACATGGTCCTGCTGAGGTGTCCAGTGAGTGATCTTTTAACATGTGGAGGCCAAAAATTCCACTCTTGTATTATGCTAATGCCACCATTTTCTAAACACACATGTCATGAAGATGTATAAAGATGAACTATGACTATAAATGCACAGACCACTGATTACCTCACCTCCAGTCATCTATCTGCATGCCTCAACAGGGTGAACCCTATTTCTTTACTCCATAAATATATCCATTTACCTTCTCAATGTTTGCCTTCATGATTGGCCACTATATCTGGGAATAAAATTTTTCTATTTTACAAAATCCATTGTCCAGAGTTTAGTATACTATTCAGTAGACAAAACAGTCCAGTTTAGAAGCACAGCTTCCTTGTCCATTTCAGCTTTTGTTCCTTAGGACTTAATATCTTTCCTGTGCTATGTACCCCATCCCTAATGACTACATTTCAGAGTTCGTCCAGAGTCAATGAGGAAAAATAACCTACTTGGAAGGGGTAAGGAAATCTCTCAATGATTGAAATCTGCTCTGTTTCACTGGACTCTTCACCTCTTCTCTGTAATGAAAGAAAGTATGGTTATTAGTTGGTTCATTGCTCTTTCTTGGATTTCTTTAGGTAGCCTCAGAAGTCTCTCTTAGACAAAGTGTATTCTTTTTTTTTTTTTTTAAATTATCTTTATTGGTACATTAAATATACACATCATGATTGCACTCCATAATGGGGATTTGTACCAGTATAAGACACAACTTAATTCTCATTTTTTCCCATAGCCGCACCCACCCGACAAAGTGTATTCTTACTGATTACTTTCTATCATAGGGACACATACTCATGAGATCCATCATGTATGTACTCAAGAAAGCCTCAGAGATTTCAAACCATTTGCAGAAGGGACATTTCTCAATAATGAATGTGGGATAAACATTTAATCACTAATATTGGGAGGAGGATGAAAACTAGTTATTTCATATTATATACCATAGTGAATTCCAGATAGATCAAAAATCTTAATATAAAAAACTGAAACTATGGTCAGGTGTGGAGGGATTTGTCTGTGATCTCAGTATTCAGTAAATATCAGGAGTTCAAAGCCATCCTGGGCCGCATAATGATCCCAGTCTCAAAAAACAAAAATAAAAATGTTATGAATGGCCAAGACCAAATATAAGAGATTATTTTAATAGGAGACAGGGAAGGAAAAGGGAAGGGGACCAAAAGATGGAGGGAGGGGAAGGAAGGGGAAGCGAGAGGAGGGAAGGGGATGAAAAAGTAATTAAATTGTGTTATGTACCATATGAACTCCACACAAGGATGTAATCATTATGTACTACAAATATGTGCTAATACAAATAAAAATAAATGTCTATACAATCTTGTGGTAAGACCATTGTAATATAATGCCAGAGGTAAGAACTAATTAGAAAAAGATGAACTAATTTGATGACACGCAATTTATAAGTCCATGTGACAAAAACACTATAAACAAAACCCAAAGATAAATGATAAATTGCAAAACTGTTTTCAATATATATTACTATTAAAGGATTAATATTCTCATATTGAGAGCTCTTTGAAAAATATGAAGGATACAGTAAATATGTCAATAAAAATGGCAAAAAGAATAATGGAAATTCACAAATAAAACTATATAAATGACCTATAGACATAATCATCTAACCTTATAAGTAAAAAAAGACTGCGAAATAATTTAGTAACATAATACTATTTTTCTTGGTTGTTACATTAACTAATATTTAAAATAGTCAGTGCTGTAAAGAATGTAGAGAAAGTCTGGGGATTTAGCTCAGTGGTTCCAGAACCTGCTTTGCAAGCACAAGGTCCAGAGTTTGATCCTGGTAACCACATACAACAATGCCAGGCATGGAGACTCACACCCACCAGCAATTAGTACCACATAGCACAGTGCAGGGCGTGGTGACTCACACCTGTAATCTCTGCATGCAGAAGGCAAAGGCAAGAGGATCGCTGTGAGTTTGAGGCTCACCTGGGCTTCATAGTAAGCTCAGGGCCAGCATGAACTACAAAGCGAGACCCTGTCTCAAAAAAAAAAAAAAAAAAAAAAGAATGTAGAGAAATTGATCGTCTCATACATAGTTTGTGGAAATATATGAAATTTCAATTCTACTTCTAAAAAATAAAATAGAACAAAAAATAAAGATAACCAAATTGCAGATTTCATAAACAGAAAAACAAAATTTTACTTCTAGGAAAGTATGAGGAAAAGAATAAGAAAAGTACACAAAGATGTCTATGTGGATACGCCCCTCAACACATTTTATACTGTCAAATAATTGTGAATAAACTAGATTAGTTATACAAATTATGATGCATCAGTGATATGGAATATTATGCAGTCACTAAAATGTTACTAAAGAATATTATCATGAATAAAATTTTCTCATATATTGTTAGATTGAAAAGGTAGGTTGCAAAGCAAGATGTATAGTAGGAGACTACATTCTGAATATATAATCTATATATTAATACATGTGTGTGCAATGATAGTGAGGAAAATATCTGCAACCCTATATATATCTACCAACATATTAATCTTTTTTGGCTGGATAATAGGATTGTATATCATTTTATCTTACTTTTGAGTTTATTTATGTTTTTTAGAGTTTCTATAATAAATATGCGCTACTCTTGTAATCATACAAAAACCAAAAATGATATGTATTTTTTAAGAAAGCAATTCAAGAACCAGTACATGTTATGCCTAGAAAAGTTCCATGAAGTAAGAGGAGAATAAAGTGTAAGACATTAAAGACTCTCATGAGGCGTGGCTGATTATCATTTAGCTCCTCCTCAGCACCCCTCTTCATGCTCCGGGTTCCTGTTTACGAGGAGCAGCTGTCACGTTCTCTGCCATGTCCCTGTGCCACGCTAACCTGCCTTAAGCCAGCTGACTCATATGGGAGCCAAAATGAAACTCTCCTTTAAAAATATAAAGAAAGAGTCTCATGTGATTCAGAGCCCTAGAATTCTGACATTCAGACTTACTTGAGTCTCAAAATTGGATCCTAGTAACTGAGGGAGAAAAACCAATCACCTCTGCCCAGTTTGAAAACTTGCCTGGGCATTTTTTTTTTTTTTTTTTGAGGCAGAGTCTCGCTTTGTAGTTCAGGCTGACCCTGAGCTCACTGTGTAGGCCAAGCGAGCCTTGAACTCATAGCAATCCTCCTGCCTCTGCCTCCCGAGTGCTGGGATTACAGGTGTGAGCCACCATGCCCAGCACTGTGGTGTGGTATGTAGTATTGATTGCTGGCAGGTGTGAGTCACCACACCTGGCATTGTTGAATGGGGTTATTAGTGATCAAACTTGGGTGCTTGTGGGCCAGAACCACTGAGCTAATCCCCCGGCCCCTACTTTGGCATTATTTTAAAACTGGTTATTTAAAGTTTTCCAGGTTCAATGAAATATTCTACATGTGGAAAAAAGATCCTGAGTCTCAGTATAAACAATGCATGGAAAAAATAAAAACTTTTATAAGGGAACATGACTCTGTTCCACGAAGCACACTATCACCAATCTATGTACAAATTTGAAAAGTCTAAACTCCATAATGTCCGTGGCTCCCCCTCCCCAACACTGGTTTCTTCTTACCGGAATCTGTCTTTCAGGAGGAGGATTTTTTTCAGGAGCTACTGTTTCAACACAGGTTATCTTCTCTACATCTATTGAACCCTTCTTACTGCCTCTTCTCTGAAAAAGAGATGAGTAAGAACAAGGGAGAAGATTAAGAATGATTAAGCAGATGATTAGAATTTGTTATCTTGTTCAACATGGTCGAGTGGCACGATGTGCTATATTAGGAGCTGTCATTTTGATAAAAGAAAAACACTCCCAGGTCTATTGCTCTAACTTTTGACTACCAAATGGAGGACAAATACTATGGAAGAGTAATTGACTGTGCGTACTTTTGTCATTAGAAATAAGTAGCAACTTCCCCCTCGTGGGTTTTACTCTCCAACCATCAGTTAAAGAGTAATCACCACTTGCAAGATTCCATGGTAAGACTTCCCTCAGAACTTCTTAGCACCTTTAAATTTTTTCCCTAGAGTGGTTGTAGGGAATGATAGGCCAGGAAATATTTTGCTGAGTTCCAATATACTTTGGTTTATTCTGTCTCCTTCCTCCTACTAAACAGATGAACGTCTTCCCTAAAGAAGATCTAAGCCCACACCCTTCACACCTTCAGGCTTCACACCTCAGAAACTTACCCCACGTTCAAAGTCGTACTCATAGTAGGAGAGTTTGTGTACGGTCAGAAGAAAGAGGCGCTTCTTGAAGTTCAAAGGTGATGTTTTCTTTTTTTGCTGGGAGCGTTTCAGAAAGATGCTTTCCAGTATCACTGCAGCCATTGCTGCTTCTTTCTGGAGCTCACTTGTGTGCTGTGGAGAATGGAAGCACTTCAGGTCCCCGAACATTCATCCCCATACCTCGTTTCCCCTTAGCCTAGCTGCCGATCTGAGATGGAACAATGTGCAGTGTTCCTTCACAAAGCGTTGTTCCTACCCTGACCTTCTCCTTCAACAGCCATCAGCTCTATCCATTTTCATGTATAATAGATGCACATTGTGTTGGGAAGACTTTACATTGTGAGTTGACAAAAACTGGGTTTTTGTGGAAGGCAATAGAATGCTTTTGGTGTTGACTTCCATGTATGTTCCTGTGTGCTTCATAACATCAAGAGGCAACTTTACATTGTTCAACCCTTTATGAGAATGTCAGATTCTGTGAACAGTAGAAGCCTCTGTGCAGCTGTTGACCTTGATATTCCCAGAAGGGATAATGCAGGTGCCAAAACTCCACTGAGGCAAACATTGGACTTTCAGTTCCCAGTTTCCTAGACAGTGAGTATAATTTCTCATACATTGTCCCACTGGGGGCTGTAACCAAGGCGTCTAGTAAGGACATGGAGGCTGCACCTGCAGTTATGGATACTCAGTAACGGCCATCCAACTGATTTTTCCCATCACCCACTGAGTGAGCTACAAAGGATAGAAGATTTCTTTTCAAGTTGAAAGCACCAATTGGGGTGGTGGTGTCTGTTTATTTTTGGCCTCACTCCCTTTCCTTAGGTCAGTTCTTTTAGACAGCACCATGCAAAAGGGATGCAACTATCTTAGCAGCACAGATGCCAGGTGTGCTCACTTAATCGAGGAGTAACATGTTTCACCTTAGCAAATTTACGATACTCCAGGAGTCAGTTAAGATGAAGATGAAGGAAATACAGAAAAGCAAAGAAAGTCTCCCATAAAACTACCTCCAGAATTTCACTGGATAAAGTGAAAATAAATACTGTCATAAAAATGGAGCACTGAGTAAGCAATGAAAAAAATCACCAGCCTTTCTTCAATTTTTTTCCTCCGAGGTAGGTGGGATTCATTTTTAAAAACTAAATTCCTTACACTTTGGTGGCACGATGAAGGCAGAATGAAGTCAGCAGTTTTTTTCTACTTGTGAGGCACAAACGATTGCTCACATTAAGAGACCAAGGGAGTGATTTTTATCAAAGCATGGGGCTGGTATTTTGCTCTTTCCTGTGGTACAGATAATTCTGTTATCATACTAGGAAAAAAATAAATTAAAAGAATACCAGAAAGTTCATAATCTCTGTCTCTTGTCACTGCCTTCTAGCAATCAATTTGTTCAATATTTTGTGAATGATATTCACAGAAAATTGCACTGAGATGCAGACCTTCTTGCATAGTCTGCTGCACAGCCCTCTTCTCAGAATACCTGGTTCAAATGGTTTCTCACAGGACTGACAAACTTCAGAGTTTACAACAGATCCATCCTTTGTAACATTCCCTTTCAGCTCAAACTCTGAAGAGATTGCTTTTAACATTACAATCATCCACTTACTTGGAAGTAGTGGTAACCAAGCAGTAGCACGTTATTCTCAGGAACTGCTAACTCATTGAGATCTTTGTAACATTACCACTTGTTATCTCTGTAACATTATTACTTCATGGTGAGTTACAATTAAGTACATCTTCACAATCAGACTCAAGTCACAGAAAACACAATTAAACTGCTAAGAAACTGAGCAGTATAAAGAGCCAAAGCTGCCCAACAAACCATGTCCAGTTGTGCTTCCCGTAGCTGAGGGAAACACAGCCAGCACATGCACCTTTGGCTTTGTTGTGGGCTCTCAGGGAATGCATGACCGTCTCCAACTCAGAATGTACTTCAGTTTTGCTCTCTGCTCTTATTTCATATCAGGCAAGTCTTTCAAGATGCTGTCTCTTCTCTTTTTCTTTGTTAGAACAAATCCACTTTGTACAAGAGGAAGCCTTTCTTTCTCTCTTAAATGTCTGTGCTGGGGTTAGGGTTTAGTGCTGATCTGAATATGAGGAAGTAAGTCAGCCTCTCATTAGCCATCAGCCCTCCTCCAAGCAAGGAGTGAAACGGCCTCTACCTCCAGGTCACTGAGATGAAGGATGACTGGGACTTCCATGGTTTGCTGTCCCCGTTTTTGGCTATTTTTTTTCCTATTATTTATTACTCAGTCTAGACTCACACAGGCTAAAAATGTGCTAGTTCTTCCTTAGGTACCATTGGTCTATCACCCAATAATGTGAAAGTACAAGTGTCCACCTGTGTTCTTCCAGGAGTTTGGCTAGTAGCTCTGCATGGGGCGCAGAGAGCCTCTGTGGAGGCTTTTGGAAAGCCCCAATATTTTTTCCCTCTAATAATTTTGGCCATGTACAGTCCATTCAACCACAAAATATGCACAGTGAGGCTGATCCTACAACTGACTCAGGGGGGCAGGAGGTGGGGTGGAAACGGAAGTGACATGAATGCATTGCACACACACAACTGTTCATATAGAGAAAAAAGAAAGGAGGCAGGGAAGATAATATAAATGCAGACTTTCTCACTTAGAATAGAGCTTCAGTATTATAATGTTCTTTTTGTTAAACTACAAGTACAAGGATTTTCATGTAGCAAATTTTTATAGCCTCACAGCTTTGTTTTGTGCAGCAGAAATTCAGAATTCAGAAAGAGGAAGCTTATTAATACAGGTTCAGCTAACATGCAAACTGCACTATGCCAAGGAATTAATATAGACAGCACTTGCAGCAGGATCAGTAAACTAAACCATCATTGGCTTTTATTGGAACTTAGGATGGATAAAACACTACTAGGGACAACATGAGAGCAAAATGCAGAAAACTATACTATGTGGCTGGCATTGGTGAGAACCCATGAAATACAAGTTAGCAAAAACGAGTTAAAAGTACTTCAAATAACTGCTTAGCTAAAATATTCAGAAAACAGAGTTCTATCTTTATTTCTCCTTTAAACTACTACTTAATTTTCCAGCAAGATTCTGGTCTTTTCCTTTCTCCCCACAGGGAGATGGACAAGAACCTTTGTTTCTCTCAATGCCATGTATCTGTCAAGCATTTTATATTTAGGGTTGTATTTGCAGTGGCAGGAGTGGAACCCAGGACCTGGCACATGTTCATATTTCTCCAGGTTGGTGTCTCTCTCTGTCTGTCCCCCACCCCCCACTTCTCACTATGTTGAGTTTCAGTGTATATGACCAGTTCAAGACCAGCCTTGAACTTGCTATGTAGCTCAAGCTTGCCTGGAACTTGAGATCTTCTTGACTCAGCCTCCTGGGTGCTGAGGTTTTAGGCATTCACAACCATGCTCTGCTCACTGGCTCATTTTCTTTCTTTATGTTCTTTTCTGTCTCATTGATGGATCCCTTTAGTTACTTGATGCTTTCCTTCTGAGGCGTTTCATGGTTAATGGAATGAAAGCATAGCATTTAAATGAGGCATGTTCTTTCTCTGCTGCTAGGGTTGTTACTGCTTACTATAAATGTAAAACTTCAATTGAATATGTTTTATACTGTATGTAATATTTCCAATAAGAAGTACAGAGAATAGCATTAGCAAACATTATACTCATGGACACATCACTTAGTTCTGTGGAACCTTCACATTGTGCCTGAATAGCATCCGGTATTTTTGTTTGTTTGTTTGTTTGTTTTAAAGAGTCTCATTCTGTAATTCAGGCTGATTTCAAACTCATAGCAATCCTCCTGCCTCAGCCTCCTACGTGTGGGATTAGAGGCACGTGCCACCACACCTGGCCTTCACCAGGTAATATTTTTAGAAATAAAATAGTATTAATAGAGCTAAAAGCCCCCTTTTCCCTGAGACAGCCTTTTGTGGACTCTACAATTTTAATCTCCTCTTTAGAAGTTATTGATATCCTGTATGTGGTGCTTATAATATCTAGATGTTTTATATTATTACTGCATATTATTATTGTATCAAAACTGATATTCAGTATTAACTTGCATGGTTTGAATTTTCATATATGGGCCGGGGATTTAGCTCAGTGGTTCCAGCGCCTGTCTTGCAAGTGTAAGGACCTGGGTTTGATCCCCGGTTAACCACATACAATACTGGGCGTGGAGACTCACCCCAGCAGCAATCAGTACCACATACCACAGTGCCGGGCGTGGTGGCTCACGCCTGTAATCCCAGCACTTGAGAGGCAGAGGCAGGAGGATTGCTCTGATGTGAGTTTGAGGCTGAGCTCAGGGCCAGCCTGAACCACAAAGCGAGACCCAGTCACAAAAAACCTAAAAAAATAAAATTAAATTAAAAAATAAAAATAAAAATAAACTGGCAGACTAGAGTATCTGGCTAATATTCCATCATCATTTGCCCAGAATCTGTTGTCTCTGGAGCAGGACAAAAGAGAGGATGAATCATTGAGACCTAGAAGTTTCTCAAACCACAGAAAAAAAATGTAAAATGCCTACAACATGAAATGCTATAGAGAGAACATGAATGCTCTGGAGTCTCCAGACCTCTTGGAAATGACCACAGCAGAGGAGCATTTCCCAGGTTAACACACAGCCAGAAGACTGATTTTGGCTGGGAGTCTTACAAACATTGTTCCCTGCAGTTCTGACAAGGAAGGTTATTGTAAAATGACCAGGTTTCACTGGTTCCTGAACAGAGCTTCTTGGGAATATAACAAGATTAATTAGGTTTTAAGACCAAGGAGTTCTCAATTAAAATCTCATCCAGAACCTGAGGTATCAATGTGAGACTGAGGAGAGATTGTTAGCAGGTTGAATTAGTCCAACAGTGATATCCTCCATCCAGAGATTCTTGATAATTCTACCAAATTTAACATGAAAGCATTAGGGAGATAACTGAAAGGGAACAAAGAATAATACAAAGTACATAGTCTAACAGAAAACTGGCCCTAGAGTTAGCTATTTTGCATCAATTACTGAGAATTTGCCTGGTGTGGTGGCTCATGCCTGTAATCCCAGCACTTGGGAAGCAGAGGCAGGAGGATTGCCTGAGTTTGAAGTTAGCCCTGAGCTACACAGTGAGTTCAGGGTCAGCCTGAGCTACAAAATGCGACTCTGTCTCAAAAGAACTAAAAAAAAAAAAAAACCACAAACTAAGAATTTGTTCTGAAAATCACGTGTAAAAGAATGAGCTAGAGTTGCCAAGATAAATAAGCCATAAAACATTACATTGTGGAAAAAAGGAAAATGAATAGAAAATACATAACACATTTATGAAAAATTTTTTACATATATGAAAATTTATTTTTATTTTATTTTATTTTTAGGTTGTTTGAGACAGGGTCTCACTTTGTAGTTCAGGCTGGCCCTGAGCTCAGCCTCCAACTCACATCACAGCAATCCTCCTGCCTCTGACTCCCGAGGGCTGGGATGACAGGCGTGAGCCACCACGCCCAGCCCTGTGGTATGTGGTACTGGTTGCTGCTGGGCCTGAGTCTCTATCCACACCCAGTATTGTATGTGGTTGCTGGGGAATCGAACCCGGGCCCTTGAGCTTGCAAGACAGGCGCCGGAACCACTGAGCTAACTCCCCGGCCCCAGTCTGCCAGTTTATAGTCCACAGTCAAATCAGTGGTAAGACTTCCAGGCTGGGCGCTCTACCCTCAGGGTGACTGCTAGGGGCCCTGGGTGTGCCCTTTGGGTGCCCGTGTGTGTTCTTTTCCAATTAGTTTCTGTTTTCCCTAGTTTAAATAGGTTATTTAATTCCCCCTCCACATCAAAATAACACATGTTCATTAGAGAAAAATGTTTCAGGTACAGGAAATTAAAAAGAAAAACACTTCTGGGGCCGGGGAGTTAGCTCAGTGGTTCCGGGCCCTGTCTTGCAAGCGCAAGGACCCGGGTTCGATCCCTGGTTACCACATACCTATACTGGGTGTGGAGACTCACGCCCAGCAGCAACCAGTACCACATACCACAGTGCCGGGTGTGGTGGCTCACGCCTGTAATCCCAGCACTCGGGAGGCGGAGGCAGGAGGATTGCTGTGATGTGAGTTGGAGGCTGAGCTCAGGGCCAGCCTGAACCACAAAGCGAGACCCTGTCTCAAAAAACCAAAAAAAAAAGAAAAGAAAAACACTTCTGGGCATGGTGGCACATGCCTATAATCCCAGAACTTGGGAGGCTGAGGCAGGAGGACTGTTGCAAATTCAAGGCCAGCCTGGGCTACACTGGGAGTTCAAAGCCAGCCTGAATAACACAGCAATATCCTGCATCAGAAAAAGCAATAAGAAAATTACTTAGTAGAATCAAGTATAAGCCTATTCTCCAAATATATTAACATTTTGACATATTTGTTTCTTATCATATTTGAGATTGTATTACACATACTGCTTATGGTTTTATTTTTTTAACATTATCCGCCCATTCAACATACATTTAAGGAAAGATCTAAAGTTCTTGTCTATTCCCAGTTGTTTTCCCATGTTATTAGAATCTCCATGAAAGTGTTTTTTTCCTGAAAAGTCTGTGCATTTTGATCCATACAGTTAAAATAGTCCCCACCAGAAATTGTACCATTTTCTGCCTCTGAGTCTCCTTTCTCCACATATTTATCTCTTTTCTGCTCTGCTTTTTTTTTTTTTTTTTTTTTTTTTTAGGTTTTTTGAGACAGGGTCTCGCTTTGTGGTTCAGGCTGGCCCTGAGCTCAGTCTCAAACTCACATCACAATCCTCCTGCCTCTGCCTCCCGAGTGCTGGGATTACAGGCGTGAGCCACCATGCCCGGCACTGTGGTATGTGGTACTGGTTGCTGCTGGGTGTGGGTCTCCACACCCAGTATTGTTATGTGGTTACCGGGGAATCGAACCCGGGCCCTTGCGCTTGCGAGACAGGCTCCGGAACCACTGAGCTAACTCCCCGGCCCTTTTCTGCTCTGCTTTTTATTCTGGTTTTCTTGCAGGCTAATCTTTTTGTATTACTCTTACTGATCTTGAAGATCAGTATATTCCAAACTCCAACTTGTCTAAAAATATTTTTTGGAAACCAGATCTCACTCCTTAGATCAGGCTGGCCTTAAACTCAGTGTGTAGCCCTAGTTGGACTTGAATTAATGGTGATTCTCCTGCCTGAGCCTCCTGAGGGCTGGAATTACAGGTGTGCACTAGCATTTTTGGTTTGTCTAAAATTTGTCTTTCTATAATTTCTTTCTTTTGGGGATGAATAGAGTTATTTTCATCTCAAGTAGGCAAGGCAGTAAGATGAACTTCTTTTGGGGGTTCCACTAACCATTATAACTAACAGGATCTGGTAAGGGCTTTCAGAGAGTTGGGAGGAAAGCCTGGGATTAAGGCTTTTACATTTGTAGTACTCTCAGTCATTGCTCGCGAATCCCCACAGAAACCGAAAGTCACACGTGGCCCAATTATTTCAGGGTACCCCCAGAGTAGCTTTTCCCTCTCCTCCCCCTCTCCCTGGCTTCATGCATAAATAACCAAGCAGCTTTGGAGTGAAAGAAGTCCAGAACTCTAAATTTTTTCTTTTTTTCTGTGCTGGATATTGGACCAGGTATCTTCACAGTGATTTACATCACCTGACCCTTTTTATTTTTATTTTTGTTTTTATTTTCATTGTGAGACAATGTCTTACTAAATTGCCAAATTGTTTAGGCTGGGCTAAAACTTGGGATCTTCCGGCCTCAGCCTCCCAGAGTGCTGGAATTAAAAGCATGCACTACCAGGCCCAGCTTCCCTAGCTTCTGTTTTTTTTTGTTTGTTTGTTTTGTTTTGTTTTTTTGAGACAGGGTCTCGCTTTGTGGTTCAGGCTGGCCTTGAGCTCAGCCTCCAACTCACATCACAGCAATCCTCCTGCCTCTGCCTCCCGAGTGCTGGGATTACAGGCGTGAGCCACCACGCCCGGCACTGTGGTATGTGGTACTGGTTGCTGCTGGGTGTGAGTCTCCACACCCAGTATGGTATGTGGTTACCGGGGATCGAACCCAGGTCCTTGCGCTTGCGAGACAGGCGCCAGAACCACTGAGCTAACTCCTCAGCCCTCCCTAGCTTCTTATTGAGCACTGCCTCACTGAAAATTCTGTGCAGCTTTTCCTTCTCATGGGTCAGCAGTCACATCTCAGCACCACTGAGGGGAAAATAGCAGGTATCTGATGACTCTTTGGAAAAGACTCAAACTTTAGTTTTCAAAAAATTGTATCTTCCCCGTATACCCAAGTGACTTCCTGGTACGGGTCTAATCCAGTGAAAGGAAACTCGATAGGAAATTTGCTTGAATGGAAATAACGAATCATACTGATCATTTAAGGCTGCACCAATACACTTGAGGTGGATGGAAAGTTACACTAGTCTTATCTTAAGGGGCTTACAAAGGATTCTACATGAAAATATCAATAGCCACAAGCAAGAGGAAATTGGACTTTATCACACACAAGCAAATAATTAAAACTGAATATAAAGGGGGTCAGAATAGGGCAGACAGGAAAAGCCCTAAAGGATACTGCTTAGATGTAGTGTTTTAGATATTCACCGGTACTGGCACATTGTGGTTGATTTGGTATGGGACATTGTTTTATCACATAAACGGCTCCAGAGAGGCCGCAGGACTCTTGCTTCAGTGACCTGGCATGCAAAATGAAGGAGGCAGCAGAACTAACACAGCTAACAGCCAGGAGAAGAAGCCCTGAGCTCTGCAGATGCCCTTCCTAGCCTCCCCTGGGCTTTGCTGTTGCCTCTAGAAATGAAAGGCACAGAGAGAGACTTTGGCTTAAAGAGCTGGGGGCCAGAGAAGTGGGAGGCCTGTTGACTCATCTAAGAATGTCTTGATCAAGGTCAGTAGTCCCCTTTATTCTACAGACCACACCATCTGCTCGACCCAGGCCTTCCGGGGACACTGGCAGGTTTTGGCAGAACAAAAATAATAGCAAATGCGGCCAGGCCTGTGTTAACTGGTTTACATTTATGTACACATTAACTGCTCACAAGGACTCTACAGAAAGGTATTGGGTACATCGGGAAGGAGAGAAGGAAGAGGAAAAAGAGCTGGAGAAGGAAGGGGCAAGAAAAATTCAATGTACTAGAACCCATCAATTATTTATTCAGTGCTCTGTTAGACGATATGGTAATGAGCAAAAGAAAGAAAAGTGTAAAAGGGGGGATATAGGTAGCAAAGGAAGAGAAGGAGGAGGAGGAGAGAAGAAATGAAAGGAGAAATAATGAAGACAAGAGAAAAGTGAGCCATACACATGGTGGACAATGGGAAGAGGAGAAAGTACAGCAGAACCTCAGGGGTCGCCCACATTATCTGGGCTGAGGCAGAGGCTACTTTCTTCTGGTCTCTTATCTTACCCATAATTACCATGAGGTTGGTAGCTGCTACTTAATCCTGGCAACAAGCTGGCTCTGATCCTGCCAATATTTGGCCAGTTGCGAGATCACACAGGTACAGTACATCGGTACATCGTAGTCTAATTGGGGCCTTCCCCCAAGGCAAACTGCCTCTCACGTGTGAGCATTCACCATTTGCGTGGATAAATCGCCCCCCCAGAATTTCTTCTTCTGAAGGCTTCACAGACACTGTTATACACTTTGGACATTCAAGCAGTGTTTGACCTTAGGGCTTCCTTTTGCCCTACAGCCACTTGGCAATATTTCTTCTCCACCAAGTTTCACAGAGGTGTCTCTTACCAATGCTTGCTATCTGTTTACTGTTACATCAGGTCACTTTTTGCTCTTCTCATTTCCCCACACCCTTCCTCAGAAAGGACTGTTATGGACCCTCTAATCGCCGGAAAGGTCTGCCCAGGCCTCATACTGATGACATCCTTATCGACCCGATACATACATCAGCCATGCTTTCTCTCTAGCCTTTAGGGATCGAGATCGAAAAAGGCAAAGGTCGCTGCCTTCCATCCCCTGCCTTGCCCCGGACTCACCTCAGTCCTGATTTAATGCAGGGAGCTTCCCAGATGCATTGAGATGCCAGGACTTGGAAGGTGGGGCTCGCTCTCTGAAGACACTGGCCCTGGACACATATTCTTACAGTCCAGAGAGGAAGGGCAGTCTGAACAAACCCCACCCTTTCACAGCCACTCAGTTCCCTTTTTTTGTTTCCTGGCTTAAAACCAATGTCTTTTTTTTCTTCTTCTCAGCAGCATGGTATCTGGTTCCCTGCCGCTGTCCTTACTCTGCCCACCCCCCCAGCTGTCCCCGCCCCTCATTTGCTTGGGACCTCTGACATTACTATCTTGAGACCAGCTCTGAAGGAACTTTTCTCGGCATTATTGGGGTCACTGAGACTCTAGATGGGGCTGGACTGAGTAGACAGGTTGTCACGCTGGCTGCCTCAAAGTGAAGGGGCAAGACATTTAAAGGGCGACAGGAAGAGTCGAACAGCAAAGAGACTTGCCCACACTGGTGGAGACACAACAGAGATTACCCAGGAGGGACGTCTTTAGGGACTCCTGTTTCGGAGGCAGAGGAGACTCAGGTCCCCACAGTGGAGAGCAAAGGAGAAAGTACTCACGAAGAGACCCCAAAGCACACGGCCCCACACATGGTGAGACAAGACTTCCCCTGCTGAGTCATTTTCTAAGAAAGCATTCTTTCTACAGATAAGTGCCAGAATGCAAGCCCACACAAAGGCTTATGCCCTTCCCCATTTTCTGTGAATGTCAATTTTTTTTCACTCGAGGTTCAAAAATTGACAATTTACACTTTTCTGTCTTCAATTCTTAAAGCAGTAAATCATTCGAGGTGTTTTAGTCAAAGTGTGGATGTTTTTTCAGCAGCCTCTTGGGGGAAGCTCTTGCTGTCACGTTCAACCTGGGGACTCTCTGAGGAAATGCAGCCGGCACGCTGCAATGCATGACAGTGGCAGAAGCTCTGGTGACTGATCTGCGTGTCTACCTTGACTCATGGCCACTCCCACATTTTCTTTCCCTGAGGCTCTGCACCCTGTGCAGAAACATCCCAGATTCCATAAGTCTGTCAGAAGTTTTAAGGTAGCAGGAATTTTTTTAAAACACATTTATAGGATGATAGTGATTAACAGATCTGCGCAAGATAGATGGGAAGCAAGTGTTATGCGAGTCCCCCTACTTATTGACAAGTTCTATTCCTTCATCGTCTCCTGGAACAGCTGCTTCAGTCACCGTGTGAGAGTTGGCCACAGTCACTCACCTTCCCTCTTGTTTTCATCAGTGAAATGCTGCTTGCTGTCACATGCCCCATCTCTGCTCAAGGGCCATTTTGGGGCGAGGCTGGGAGCTGACATGCACACAGTGGGAGATGGGAGCAGAGGGGAGCACAAGTGAGAGGGCACCGTGAACCTGGGCTTTGACTGCACTTCGTAATGCGGCATTGTTCACTTGAAATTTGATGAGAGCAGACCTGTGTCCTCACCACACACATACAAAATGGTAAGCATGAGTAGTGATGACATGTTAATTTCACGGTGTTAAATCACATGATATATATGTACATCAAATCAGCATGTTGTGTACCTGGAATATACATAATTTTCAATTCAGTATTTTAAAATAAGCCAGCTGTGGTGGTGCACACGTGTCATTCCAGTACTCTGGGAGGCTGAGGCAGGAGGATCGCAAATTAAAATCTAGCCTGGGCAACTCAGCTACTTAGTGAGATGTTGTCTAAAAAAACAAAACAAAACAGCTGCGGGTGTAACTCAGAGTGAAGGTCCTGAGTTCAATCCCCAATCCTGATAAACAGAACAAAACAACAATAACAAAATGCGAGCAGTGTCACACGGGGAATGACAGAACAAAGGTGGACGGGACTAAGAAAGTCAAGAGCACTGTCTTCACCCTTCCAGATCAGTAACATAAAGCCTTTAACTCACAGTCAGTAAGCTTGCTTGAGAGTCTAGACAGAGAAAAATGATAGGAGACTTCAGACTAGCAATTTGGCAAAGAAACTTTTAGGAAATATACCAGGTGGTGGTAAATGTTTTCAGTGCGTTTGTGTTTTGGAGGCATCCCAGGGATTGAACTCAGGATCTCACGCTTGCTAGGCAGGCGCTGTGCCACTGAGCGGCATCCGTGGTATGGTTTTCACTGTCTTATCCACACACCATACAAGGAAAAACAAGAGTGATTACAGAGTCAGCTCAGGACTCTGTGGGTATTCCCGGAGCAGGGTAACGCAGGACACGCCAGGCTCCTGTAGTCCTCAGCTGTAATTCCTCCGGCCATAACAGTGCACCTTCTGGGTCCCTCATCATTCTCTGCCCCGCAGCTGTCTGCTTCATGTGTGATGAGTTGTTAAGTACAAGGCACTTTCCAGCTAAAAATAATCACACGTGTGACCTCAGATAATGGAATTTAACACCTTTTATGCCTCAGTTCCTTCACCTGTTAGATACTAATAATGGTACACGCCTCCTAGGGCTGCTGTTAAGTTTAAAAGAAGTTGTGTGTTAGCCGGTTAGAAGAACACTTAGCGTATTCTACTTTGTTAGCTATTATAATCAGCAGGCCACAACAGCAGTGTTTTATAATGGAAAGGAATTCAGGGCTGATTTGATGGTGTGAACCTAGAATCCCAGCTACTCCGTAGGTCGTGGTGAGGGAAAATTAAAATAGAAGCCCACCTGAGCAATATACTGTAACGACACCCTGTCTCAAATCAGAAAAAAACAAAACAAAACAAAACAAAAACCCACTCTGAAATCAGACTACTTGGGTTTGCATCCTGGGTCTACAAATACTTTTGACATTTGACAAATAATTTATCATCCCTCAGCCTCAATGACCTCGTCTGTAATATGAGAATAACAACACCTCCTACATCCCAGAATTATTGTGAGAACTGAATGACAGCACACGTTTAAAGCTCAGCACTCCTCCGGCTCTGTCTACGACGCCTGCCCCTGCCCCCCGCCCCAGCAGTACTGCAGGAGTGAAACCAGAGCCCTCATCCTGAGCCGCATCCTTAGTTATTCTCACTAAGTCAATGAGCTGCCCCAGCTGGGTTTGAACTCGTGATCCTCCTGCCTCAGCCTCCCAGAGTGCTGGAATTTCAGGTGCGCATTACCACACCCAGCTTGCTGAGCTCGCCGGAGACCTAGTACGTGCCTGCCGCCAAGTAGAGGAGCGAGGGGCGGAGCTCTGGATGTGTCTCTCAGCGCGATTACTGCTGTGGCAGGCAGAGCAGTGTCGCTGCAACTTTTCAGAACTTACAGCATCCAATTTACTCGGCACAAAAGGTGCCGCTTTAGTGCAGAACACTGACCCGTTTCTTCAAAGCGTTCTGTTCATAACTGTACCTTAGTAAACATATTATTGAGTCCCTCCACTAGAACAGTGCCTGACACAGAACTAATTCAATAAACATTTGCTGAAAGGACCGGCCGACCCTTCAATAAACGAACGGCAGCAGCTGCCTCCTTCAGAGCCTTCATGGAACCAGCAGTTCGCTGCGAAAGACGTTCCTGGCGTCCTTGCAGTGAACAGCATGGGGATCCCTCCACTCCACACTACTTCTGGTTTCTCTCCGAGACAGCGAGGCCACAGAATCGCGGAAGAGCACTGCTTCCCTTACATGACGCTACTTCGTAGTGGGATCTGCCCAAAGTTTTAAAGTACTGTAAGGAAAAGTTGCAAAGCTTTTGGGGCGAGAACAAGTTCAGAGTGGATCAGCCTTAAGGGAAGCCCTTTTTCGAGTCTCCCACCAGTGGCTCTGAATCAAGTCCTCTCCGCCACTGGAGGGCGCAACGCACTGAACGGGAGGCCCCGCGGTAGCTCCCTCCGACTCCCTGTAAGAAGCGCGACCCAGAGTCTCCTCTATACTTCCGTTTCCGGCCCGGCCTCTTTCTTTCCGGGCTGGTAGCGCTCCTGCAAGCATGGTAGGTTCTTAGTGACATCCAGTGTAATCCTTTCCCCTCACTTCCGCGGTACTCTCTCTGGATGAGTCCAGGCCACTGCGGGACTCCACTGTAGCAAAAAAACCCCCAGTATCGTCGGGATCAACTGCCTAAGGGTCCGGGCTCAGGTCCGAGATCGAAGAGGTAGACCTGAGCGTGTAAGGTCTCTCTTTTGGGGGCTGACGGGGAACGCTTAAGCACATGCAGAACCATGGAGTTGAGGGTCGAGTCGTGGGATTCTTGAGCTGTTGTTCTAGTCTGATAAAACCACACGTTTTGAACTGTTTACTAGGTGAACGTTCCTAAAACCCGGCGAACTTTTTGTAAGAAGTGTGGTAAGCACCAACCTCACAAAGTGACACAGTACAAGAAAGGAAAGGATTCTCTGTATGCCCAGGGTAAGATGGCTTTGGTGTAATCTGGTTTTGGCATGGCATTTGTGAAATGTACAACGAACCTACGTTTTAAAAAATTTTTTTCGGGCCGGGGAGTTAGCTCAGTGGTTCCGGCGCCTGTCTTGCAAGCGCAAGGGCCCGGGTTCGATTCCCCGGTAACCACGTAACAATACTGGGTGTGGAGACCCGCACCCAGCAGCAACCAGTACCACATACCACAGTGCCGGGCGTGGTGGCTCACGCCTGTAATCCCAGCACTCGGGAGGCAGAGGCAGGAGGATTGTGATGTGAGTTGGAGGCTGAGCTCAGGGTCAGCCTGAACCACAAAAGCGAGACCCTGTCTCAAAAAAAAAAAAAAAAAAACCTAAAAAAAAAAAATTTTTTTTTCCTCAGGCCTGGAGATTAAAACCAGGACCTTGGGACTGCAGTACATCCCCAGCTCTTTTTCATTTGAGACAAGGTCTCACCAAATTCCCCAGGCAGAATTTAAACTTGGCTCCTCCTGTCTCACGCTCCCACAGTGCTTGGAGAGTTCTTTTTTTACCCTAAGCTGGAAAGCCCTAGATAAACCCCTAAACAATTCAGGAGTATTGTGATTTATGGTCTTATTTATATAACAGCTGTGCCCCCCCACCCCACCCCAGGGAAGCGGCGTTATGACAGGAAGCAGAGTGGCTATGGTGGACAGACTAAGCCGATTTTCCGGAAGAAGGTCAGTGGTGGTTGCTAATTGAGAATTTCCTGGGCACATGCCTTTCTACTGTGGCAGTGGTCTTGCACTTGTGTCATCTCTGGTCCACACATGTCACTGATGTTCGTTTCAGCAATTACTGCAGGTAATGGAGCTGAGAGTACAGCTAATGCCTGGCCTTTATCTACAATAGTATACTGTATTTTTGTTGTTGCTGTTCTTCCCTTTGAAGACCCAGAAGTCCAGGAATGTTTACACCTTGCCTAAGAACTGAAATGTGAGCGTGCCAGTGAGTCCTTTCATTGGTCTTGCTCGGTCTTCATGTTTGGGTCCTTAGCACTTGGTTGCAGTAGGGACTGGGGCTGAGGGCATAACTCATTGGTCCAGTGATAGCCTAGCATGAATGAGGTCTGGGGTGTCATCCCCAGCCCTGCAATGAGAGGAGGAGATTGCCACTTGGACTAGGGGTGGGCCTTGCCGTTAGTGCTTGCTTGACATGCACAAGGCGAGCGTTCAGCACATTGCCTGGAACAGGACATTCCCTCCACAGTTCTTAGCACTTTGCTTCTGGTTCCAGAAACTGTTACAAAAATGACTACATTTAAGTGTAATTCCAAAAAAGTACCTTTTCGTGTTTATGTAACTTAAAAGTTGGAGAAGTTTTGGGTTTCTGATAAACTGCAGGCTTAAAAAGTTGAATATGAGTGAAGACCTCAAGCTCGAGGAAGCATGAGCACCACCTAATTGATAAGCTCTCTAGGGGGGTTATTTTCTCTGTCTAGCTAAAAACTGACAGCTGTCATCAAAAGCTTTAGCACTGAACCTAACAGTCTTGGACCTTGGAGACAGGCTCTCACTATGTAGTTGAGGGTGGCGTCAAACAGCGGATCTTCCTGCCTCAGCCTCCCACACATTGGAATTAAAGGGATGTACCATCATGCTCGGCTTAGTCATATTTTTAGGAAGTGATTTTCTGATGGATTTGATATTTTTTTCACAGGCTAAAACCACAAAGAAGATTGTATTGAGGCTTGAGTGTGTGGAGCCCAACTGCAGATCAAAGAGAATGCTGGCTATTAAGAGATGCAAACATTTTGAACTGGGAGGAGATAAGAAGAGAAAGGTACAGTTCATTTCATACAGCTATATTATTTGCAACAGTGTACCTTTCTCTCACAGTGGCTCAGAGATCTGAGGTAGTTCTCAGAAAACACTCATCTGTAGCTGAAGGGTCAGGTGACATAGCCCTTATCTAAAATGTCTGGCAATATTCTTGATCCAAAATCCAAAACTTCTAGCACCAAGATAAATATCACGTTGAACAGAAAGTTTGAGAAAATCCAAAGGAAGTTTATAAAGACGTGCTATACTATAGCGTGGTGATCTGCTTAGGAAATACAGACTTCAACTTTTTTTTTTTCTCTATTACAGGGCCAGGTGATCCAGTTTTAAGCTTCATCCTTTTTACAAAAACAATAAAATCTTGTCATGTTCACTTCACTGGTTGTACTTTGTCTTCGTACTTTGGGAAGGAATAAGCTTGAGCCATCAACAAAATGGCCTGTGCGAAATTCATGCTACGTGGTTCTTAGAATGTCTTGATTGAACTTGACTGGTTGGACTCATCAAATGTTGACATTATTATAACCTGCCACTAGGCCCTGGGGCTGTCATGGGATCCTGTGTGCTGTTAAAAAGAAGTTAGTTGATTGTTACCTGAGTGATACGTTACAGCATAGTGGGGACAGGTCAGGCATGTGACTAACTATATCAAGTTAAGTAATCATAACATACTGGTATTTAAGGCCTTTATTAAAGAATTTTGAATGTGTTTTCCAGGCACCAATACATTATAATGTGTATTATTTGTCTTTTTTTTTGGAGACAGGGTCTCGCTTTGTAGTTCAGTCTGGCACTGAGCTCAGCCTCCAACTCACATCACAGCAATCCTCCTGCCTCTGCCTCCCGAGTGCTGGGATTGCAGGCGGGATCCACCACGCCTGGCACTGGGATGAGGTACTGGTTGCTGCTGGCTGTGAGTCTCCACGCCCAGTATGGTATGTGGTTACCGGGGATCAAACCCGGGTCCTTGCGCTTGCAAGACAGGCACCAGAACCACTGAGCTAAATCCCTGGCCCATGTGTATTATTTATCTTAAGACTTAAACACACACACCCAACATAACAACTTTCAGTGTCCCAAGGAATCTTAAGGACATTTTACTAATGTGTCTTGACAGTTTTAAATTACAAGTTCTAATTCATTCTTGCTGTTGAGCTCTTTAGCCACAAAAACTATATAGGATAAAACAAATATGCTATATAATTTTTATAACCTGAGGTGCCTCTACAAGGTAGAGCAGTTTTCCAAACTGGTGTATATATCTGGACAAGTACAGGTTTAGCAACATGTTTTTTTTCCAAGATAAGATTTATGTAGTCCAAGCTGGTCTCAAACAGCAATCCTCCTGCCTCTGCCGCCCCAAGGGATTGCAGGTGTGCACAGCCATACCTGGCTTAAGTTTAGTAATTTTATCACCACTCTGTAAGTATGTGTTGATCTTCCAATTTTTATGAAAATAGATTAGGAATTGCCTGATGGGTAAAATTATCCTAACAGGCACTTTTATATTTTAGATGGGCTTTTTGGTGTTCTTGTGTGCACATTCAAGACGGTGAGGTGTATAATTTTAAATATTTTCTGCTCATGTGAGAGAAGGGTGGTTGGTTATAGATTTGTTCTCCGGCAAAACAGGAAAAGTAGAGAATTTAAAGAGCTGACTACATGGTAGTGTGTGCCTGCGAGGCCAGCACTGCAAGGCTACCACTGCTTCGTGGTAGGCGGGCAGGAGGTCATAATCTAGCCAGGACCCTAACAAAAAAAGGACTGGAGATAGGCTCAGTGTGAAGGGCCTAGGTTCAGTCCCAAATATTAAGATATGGAAATTCCCTTCATGTTTTATGTGTCTGGGTACCCTTGTCTGAAAATGGCCGCCTCATACAAGGTAATACGGTTCATTTGAAAAGAGGAAGGTGGCTTCTGTATCATGGGTTATAATGTGTCTAGTTATCCTTTTTGTTATTAAAGAGCCATTTATTAGGGTGTATAAATCAGGTTTGTCAAGGTTACTCTCACCTAGCAACTTTTTTCGGCCCTTCAACAAAAAACATTTCATTTTCTCTTTGCATTAATACTGTACCTCATGAGGCAGCAGAACAGTGGTTAAGAGCCTGGGTTTAAATCCTGCCTCTGTGACCCTGGTGTGGTGGCACACGCCTGTAATCCTAGCACTCTGGAGGCAGAGGCAGGAGGACTGCCAAGAGTTTGAGGCCAGCCTGGGCTACATAATGAGTTTAGGGACAGCGTGAACCACACAGTGAGACCCTGTCTCGAAAAACCAAAAATAAATCCTGCCTCTGCAATTTACAGGTAGTAAACACCTACCTTGAGAGGTACTGTTAAGAGTTAAAATGAATCAGTAACGTTTTGTCCAAATACCCAATAAGCCACAGCTATTATTTCTTAAAACATTAGTTTCCAAACTATTGTCCTTGTGCCTTTAGGAGTTTGTTTTTAAAAGTTTCACCTTGAAAGCTGGGAGTGTTTCTTAGTGGTACGGCGCTTTCTTAGCAGGCCAGAGGCCCTGGGTTCCAGCCTTAACTGCAAAAGAAAAAGTTCCAATGTGGGGAAATTTTATTTACAGGAATCCAGCTTTATTAGTGGAAATGAGCCGAGGATTTAGCTTGGTGGTCCCAGGGTCTCCCTGTAAGTGAGGCACTCACATTGGCAAAAAAATGTACATCCTGAAGCACATTTAATTTTTGTGAAGCATTCTGGTGGCTTCTAGCCGAAGCAGAACAGTGCCTGTGGGGTTTATCTGTGTTTTTAAGCTTGCAGTCCACTCATAGAACCCCAGTTCCCTTTTCACTGGAAGAAGCTGAGTAATGATGCAGCCAGGATTACAGGCCACTCCACGGCCCAGGGAAACAATCGCGATAGTGTAAAAACGAGGTCCGCCAATCTCCTGCAGGTTTCTCACAGCGATAGCCCAAGCTAGATCTGAGAGAGGTCTTTCCCACACCTCAGTGTTGTCTTCCTGAAAAGCCAAGAAAACAGCTGTGACTGCTCAATAACAGCAAAAGCTGCCTTGTTAGACTGGTACTCAGTCTTGTCAAATCAAGCATTTACAGGAAAAATTAAAATTTCCCTGTAACCCATTTTGGAAATGACTGTTATAGCAAGAAGCCTTATTACTATTGATTGTATCATGTAAAGGAGGAAAAACAAATATTCTCAAAATGTCAGTCCTATGCAACAGATAGGCTTCAGACAAAGTGGGTAGTTGGGCATAAAAGTCACTTTAAAATATATGCTCAAAGCCATGCTTGTAATCCCAGCACTCTAATAAGAGTCTGAGTTAGGAGAATCACGAATTCAAGCCAAGCCCGGGCAACTTAGCAAGACTCTGTCTCAAACTAAAAAGAAAAAGGCAGGGGATAATAGCTCAGTGTAAAGATCCTGGATTTGATCCCTGGTATCAACAAAAATAACAAAACCCACTTGAAATAAATAGTTGATTAGTTGTAAACCAGAGGCAGAGGCACAAGAACATATTCCTAGCCTATTTTCTCCCATGGAACGTTCTTTACCTTTCTAAGGCGGTACCCCTGCTTGCCTAAAGGGTCTTGATTGATGGCAATCACATCCTTATTCTGAAGTAGAGCTTTGGCTTGAGGGCTGATATGTCGGAGGTCATTGGACATGAGTAAAGGAGCTGCCATGATAGCCCAGAGGGCCATCTGAGTTATTTGCTGATCCCAGCTGAGGCCGAAGTTACCAATCACTAACTAGGACAAAGAATGAAATAATTCAGTGAGAAAATGGGAACATTTCTAAAGCTACCTAGATTGACCCACAGGAGCCTCTTGCCATAGCACCCTCTTCTCTATACTCTCCCAGGAACTTTACCTGTATTTCACCTGAATGTGGAGGAGGAAACAGGTGTGTTACAGGGAGTGTGAGGAGGAGGGCTCAGAGCCTTACCATGTCTGGGTCATTCCATCCCCCTGGTCCAGCGACATCAACTATTTTCTCCTGGTGTAAAGATGTCCAGTCCAAGATACTCTTTATACTTTGCCAAGAATCAGAAACATCAGCAAAATTTCTCCAGTGATTGCAGTATTGCCGGATATTTGTGTAATTGGGCTGCAAAAACAGGACTCTTACTTTATAATATCCTTGTGAGATGAAAACAATCAAATTTAAAGGAAGCGACTTGAAACCTTCTCTTTAGTTTACAGATTGAAGGTCTTCATAAGGAAGTCTAAATATTATGAAAGATATATATTGAAGAAATTTGCTTTCTGGGCTGGGGATTTAGCTTAATGGTTCCAGTGCCTGCCTTGCAAGCTCAGGGGCCCAGTTAGATCCAGTAACTACATATAACAATGCCAGGTGTGGACACTCACGCCCAGCAGCAAACAGTACCACGTACCACAGTGCCGGCTGCAGTGGCTCATGCCTGTAATCCCAGCACTCGGGGAGGCAGAGGCAGGAGGATTGCTGAGTTTGAGGGTGAGTTCAGGACCAGCCTGAATTACAAAGTGAGATACTATCTCAAAAAACTAAAAAAAAAAAAAAAAAAGATTTGCTTTCAGAAATAGGCTATATAATTTAAAATCTCTACTTTTTAAGTGACGTTCATAGTGCTTATGCTAGAAATTTAGCAAATGGTACCTAGGTTTTGGCATTATAGAAGATTTTAATTTTCTTTACAGAGTATTGTATTTTCAAGCTTTTAAAAAAATGAACATGTAGGGCCGGGGAGTTAGCTCAGTGGTTCTGGCGCCAGTCTTGCAAGCGCAAGGACCCGGGTTCGATCCCCAGTAACCACATACCATACTGGACATGGAGACTCACGCCCAGCAGCAATCAGTACCACATACCACAGTGCCGGGCGTGGTGGCTCACGCCTGTAATCCCAGCACTCAGGAGGCAGAGGCAGGAGGACTGCTGTGATGTGAGTTGGAGGCTGAGCTCAGGGCCAGCCTGAACCACAAAGCAAGTCCCTGTCTCAAAAAAACCTAAAAAAAAAAAAAAATGAACATGTATCTTTTTTCTGGTATGAGCAAATGAAGATGTAAATGAGTTCTAGTATATATAGCTGATATTGTGAAATAGAAAATATTTAAAAGGAAAGAAGGTGTCAGGGTAAATAATGAGGGCAAAAAAATGTGACAGTAATAAAGCAAAAGGAAACAAAGCTTATATATATAGGGGGTGGGAGTTGTAGGGCAGGTGGAAAGGGAAAAAATGAGAATCAAGTCATGTCATATTTTGGTACAAACTGTCAATGTTGAATGCAATGATGATATGTAGTCATAATGTACCAATGAATATTTGAATTAGAAAAATGAACATGTATTACTTGTAAAATCAAAAATAAATAAAATGATCTCTTTTTTGTTTGTTTTCAGTTCTGGTTGCTCTTGAACTCAAGATTTTTTTCAAGTAAAAATAGCTGTAGAATTATAGGACTTCATCAAACATGGAGGGATCTGACTATATTAGATAAAATTTGTCAATGGACTGAATAAGAGTTTGTAAATGGGCAGGTGGGATATCTGAGGTTTATGTTGAAGACAAGGTGTGACTTTTCCAGAGTTCAAGAAAATAATACAGATCCAATCTATAAATAACTACTCAACACTTACCATATGCTAGGAATTCAGGAACAGTCAGAAAAGGTACCTGCCCTCACAAACTTATGATCCACAAATCAACAAATACCCTATATAGATCTTAGAAGGAAAATAAATGGATTAATGTGACAAAGGATGAGTAGAGAAAAAAAATGTGGCATCTGGTCTGAGACCTTAGTGTTAAAAGCAGACCCTTTAAATATCTTGGGGGAAGAAAGCCCCCCCCCCCAAAAAAATAAAGAGTGAGAGTGATAGTGGTATTCAAGTTATAGAAAGAAACTCATCGTAGTGAAAGAAAAGCCATCACTCCTGAGGCAGGTAAGCGCCAGATCGATGGAGTCTGACTTTATTCCAAGTGCAATGGGAAGTCAGTTAAAGGTTCTCGGTACAGGAGTGATATTGTATATAGGAAGTGGGGGGTTGTGGGGTGGGTGGGAAATGGGAAAAAATGAGAAGTCATGTTGTATCATATACTGGTACAAATTCTCAATGCTGAATGTGATCATGATGTGTTTTTATAATATACCAATAAAGATTTAAAATTTTAAAAATGCCATTGACATTTGAACAAGGTAACTCCGGTGCTGCTTGGAAATTGAATGGGGGAGAGGAAGGAACAGAAGTAGAGCAGGCCATCACAGCAGTCTAGGTTCGAGAGAAGATGGCTTGGAAGGCCAGAGGGGATGGAAAGTGGGCTGATCCTAGATATTCTGGAGATAGGAAGGACTGCTGATGGATGAGGCATGAAGGAACGAATCAAAGATGACTTGTAAGCCAGTGGTAGCTCAGAGGATAATTATAGCAGTGTTAAAAAGTGGTTGGGCTTCAAAAGAGAATGTTGTGTCTTTAGTTGTCAAGTTCTGAAAATCAGATCCTGGGCTCACTAGCTCACCTTATGAAAGGGCCACAGATATAAAGGCCACTCACAGGAGTATACAATGCTTCTGCCAGTCCTGTTCAGGGCCAAGGACATGTACTTATAACCTGTATGAGAAAACAATGGGTAAAATAAAGGAAAGAAGGGAGTTTCCAGTTGGTGCTGTATATTTAAGGTTTCTGGAAGGTCCGTGTTTCCATTTTAAACCAGTGCCAGGGACAAGCTGTTGCTCTGTATATAAATCACATGTAGCATCTTCCAGACCACTGGGATTGTATTAGGCGGGAGCATAGAGATATTGTGTATATGGAGGAAGAGCAAGAATAAATGTGATTTGGGGCCGGGGAGTTAGCTCAGTGGTTCCGGCGAGCGCAAGGACCCGGGTTCGATTCCCCGGTAACCACATAACAATACTGGGTGTGGAGACCCACACCCAGCAGCAACCAGTACCACATACCACAGTGCCGGGCGTGGTGGCTCACGCCTGTCATCCCAGCACTGGGGAGGCAGAGGCAGGAGGATTGTGATGTGAGTTTGAGGCTGAGCTCAGGGCCAGCCTGAACCACAAAGCGAGACC
>PVIR01007432.1:0-61009 GCA_004026965.1 Petromus typicus | reverse complement strand
TATGTTAGGAGTTGGGGTCTGGTCATAGGTGGGTCATTAGAGGTCTGACCTAGAAGGGTATATCTTGCTTTCAGCCTCCCTTCTCTCTGCTTCCTGAGTGTTATGAGATGAGCATCTTTTCTCTGCCATTCTCCTCCACTATGCCGTTTCTGTTTTGGAGCCAATAACCATGAACACTCTGACAATCGTAAACCAAAATGCACCTGTTCTACGTTGTGGGTGACTTTTGGCAGAGGTGAGACAAGTGGATCTCTTTTTGTTTAGGTCCCAGGAATTGGGAACAAGAGTAGAACATGACTACTAATCGAGGATATGGCAGTCTGTTTATCTCAACACAAGCACATACAGGTCTGCAGGGTTGTTAATGTTAAAGTAAAACCTTTGCTGAACTACACTGAAAATGATTCCTCCTTTTAGCAATAAATTAGAATTTTAAAACTAAAATCAGGCAACTTTTCCTTTGAATCAATTTAGTCAACTTCTATCTCATTTCCCACTCAGAATTTTGAGATAAAACAGGCTTATATGCGGCCGATATCTCTTTATGACCCTCCTGAATTTACTGTATTCATGAAAGCTTTCACTGGATTAGGAACTTCAGATTTTCCTATAAGAATTTTATTTTCATCCAAAGTAGGGAAAATAAATATGAGAAATTTTTTTTTGTTATCACTGTTGCCTGGCCTTTACTGTCTCATTTTCAATCATCTGGTCCACATAATTTTATCAAGTGGCTATTAATGTGAAATGATACAATAACATTCATTTTTCTTGGTGGTGTCTACCCAAAGTATAATCAAAGTACTAGAAAAAAGGTTTCATAGAACATCAAAAGACTTTAAGACAAGAGTTTTTTTTTTTGTTTTTTTGTTTTTTTTTTTTTTGCCAGAAGTGAAGGTTGAACCCTGGGTTTATATACCCTAGGCAAGGGTTGCACCACTGAGTTATACCCTTCTCTTGTGAATGAGAAAATCTTGAGAGTGAGAAATGAGAGAGAAGGTAGCCATACTAAGCTGAGGAAGCTGAAACATTGGATCCTTCAAACACTGACCACTATCAGCTATATAGCAGTTAAATATGAAAAACAGATGGATTTCTTAATGGCAATCACAGTGAGTCCCCCTACCCCCAGTACCTGTGCTCTCCTCCTACCTGTGAAGGTGACCTGGGCCGTGCCGGGGCAGGAGATGCAGGTGCTAGCGTGTGATTGGGACTGGCTGTTGGGCTGGGCAGGGGCGAAGCCTCCTCAGGAGGTGACGGAGTCTTTGCAATGCGTAGAGGACCTGAATCACTACAGCAATGCAAAATGAAGCAAGAACTCTTCTGAGAAATGGAACTCATTTGATCTGGGATGCTCCATTACAAAGAAATCCTGATGTTTCATAGCAACTGTTTGCTACCTGACTTCCTGCTTCCGGTTTATTTTGGTCAACAGACACTGCGATGCTAATAAATGGTGCATTTTCCTGTACCCTCTGAGCCAGATCTTGCTCATCTATTATCTGCCTTCACAACAGCCATGTATCACTATTTACACAGAAGAGTGGAGCAAAAAGATTCCTCAGTGTTTTGGTGTAGTTTCCCAGTCCCTGGGCTGCAGATCAGTACAAGTTCAGTGCTCATTAGTAACCTAGACTGCACGGCAAGAGACAAGTTGTAGGCAAGCTAGAAATGTTTCATCTGTATTTGCACTGGCTCGTCATCACTGTCTGAGCTCTACCTTTCATCAGAGCCCTGGGACATTAGTTTCCATATGAACTAGAATCCTACTGTGAACTGCGCATGCAGAGATGCAGGACACATGATCCTTTTGAGAGTCTTAATGACCGATTATGTGAGGTGCAGCTGAGGGGCTGAAGCTAACTCTCGGGAATAGCTGCAAATAGAGATGAATATGAGCAAAGAGGTTTGAGTACACAATAAATAAAACAGAATCACATCATCCCCAAATCATCTCCTCCTCCCCTATCAATGACTATGAAACCAGTACCTGGTTAAAAAAATAAAAAGATTGGGACCACTGATGGAACTGATCTGAATTCAAGCCTCTTAGTCCCAGCCTAAACTGAATTACTTTAATCAGTCTCACTTTTGATCTACAGAGAATCTTTGCATGTCATAAAGCTATGATCTACAGAGAATCTTTGCATGTCATAAGCTACAGAAAAAATACTCAAAAAACCACCTTCTTTATAGTCAAAGGCATTTTTGGGAGAGTAGCAGCAAAGCTTTTGTAGAAGTGTGCTTGCTGATATTATCTTGAAATAAGTAAAATTTTTTTTTTTACACTGTACAAAACAGTGATTCAACTTTGGTACCTTGAGCTGTGAAACACATCTTTCTGCTGATGAGATTCAGTAATGTTTACTGAGAACCCACTATGTTCTTGGCACTGGGCCGGAGGCTGGGGACAGCTAAGCACAATGACTAAGACGGTATCTAAGACACATCTTACTCTGTAAGGATTTCTAAAGTCTACAGCTAGAAGGAACAGTCTGTAGCCTAAGTTAAAAGAGCAGATACAGAGCAGTATGTCTATATATCCAAGGGGCAAGGAAAGTGGGTCCTTTAAAAAATACACAAGCCACATGATTGGGGCTATGTGTCAGCAATCATGGCCTATGATAGAAAAGTCCCAATCTACACTCTATAGAGAGTCCCCCAAATCACTCACCACCTCGCTCTGCAGAGGACATTGGAATAAATTAAAGAAACTTTTGTTAAGATGCCGTGACTTTCTCTCTCCTCACTTCTTCTGATTCAGCAACATTCAAGCTTTTAAATGTGTCCTTTTCATTTCCATGTAAAGGAGAAACCCTTAAATTTTAATGTACTTCATTTTTGAAACATGTCAAAGTCATTTTGATTATTCCTGTTCTCATTCTTCTTTTGTCCTTAGATCAGTATTGAAACAACCACATTGATACATTAACTTGACTCCTTTCATGTGTTTTTTTGGACAGTGTTTTAACACATACAGGGAGAAGATATACTTATTATCCTCTTACCAGAAGAAACATAGCAACAATTACAAATCTTAGAATAAGAAAATTAGCAATCTCCAGAGGCAAGACACTAATCCAGGTGGATGTTGGGAAATGTATATGGCTATGTGTGTTTCTATAAATGCATCCATATAAGTGTGTGTACTGATATAAAAGGCACAAATATATGAAGTCAGGACTGCATATTACCTTAAAATCCATTTAGCTCAATAGCATATTACTTTTTTATTGATTAGAAAATAATGAGATCTTTAACCAAAGGAGTTACTGGACTAAAGAAAAAGAGAGCAAGTTAACAGCAGTCATAAAAATTGAAAGCTGGGTCTTTTCTAGCCCAAGATATGCTAACTTGCATTCCTTGAGTACACAATGCCTGAAAAGATAGAAGAAAAGTGATTCCAAAGTCCCAGGAGAAAGTTGGTCCAAAGCCAACCCCTGGTGAGATGAACAATCGACCAGTGTCTTAGACTAGCATGTCCACAGCAGCCAAGTGTGATGAAGCAAGAACAAAAGAGGGACAGATGCTGGTCGGGTCTCGTCTACTTTATTTTCCTCACATAGATCTGTCCCAAACATCAGCACCCATGATAATGGCAGGTATTGACTGCCATGAGTTTGGGGAATCCCTTTCTTTTTCAGAGCCAGGACTATGTGTGGAAGCAGAAATTATATATTACTATTATTGTCAGCTCCCATTACCGCAGAGACAGAGAGGAAGAGGGAAGCAGAAAGAGGGAGAGAGGGAACCAGTGATTCTGTTGGTACCACAAGAACTCTTGAGGGATACCTGAAAGCCAAAAGTACGTGTGAAAACACTGAGCTAGGGTTGGCATCAATCGCTAAATGGAACGACTCGTAGACTTTTACTGATGAAGACAATCAAATAAAAGCAGTAGAACCTTATCCACAAGGTGCAGAAAGCTGAGCCAGCAGCACAGTGAAGGTGTTAATGGTCTGGAAATGAGGTTGATGCTATGAGCAATAGCTTACCTGGGTGCACCTTGGATGGTGAAGGCTTTGTCAGCATGCTGGTCACCCAACTTTGTCATCACTTCATACAGCTTGTGGCAAAGCTAAGGGGACACAGGCCACATGTCTGTTAGCTGCAAGTCATCTTGCTGCCAATACAGCATACCCTTCCCAAGGATTTTATTTTTTAGTCTTTATTGGGAAAGTAAGAGTCTCATGAGAATTATGCTGGCGTTGGGACACTTGAAAGCCTGTCGATGGTCCAGATTTAAAAATCACATCAAACCCAAAGCAAACTAAACACACAAAAAATTGTTAAACAATCAAAATATATTTATTCACTACAGTACACAGCACAAAACAAAAGCCTGCTGTTGAAACTGATTTGACTAAAAACAGCCCCACAACTATGCTGTTGAACTAGAAAACATCAATACAAAATACAACTGTTGATTTTCTGAATACTTTGAAACTACTTTTTCACCAGCCCAAGAAACCTGACTTTACAAACAGACTGAAAAGGAAAATAAGGCTGGGAATCTGCCACAAAATCTCCATAACATATATCAACCATGTGGTCATCACAGAAAGCTACACAAATATTACAGAGAATAAATGGGCCACTAGTACAAGACACGTGCTACAGGAAGAGGACTTGGGATAAGGCTAAGCCAAGTCATTTGTCTCCAAAGTAAAATTTCCTTTATATTCCATATAGAAAAATAATCCACATTACTCACCACCGCAATTTCCTTATGAAACTTGGCCTCCAAGCTAGAGACGTTTTTGAAAGTGTTAACATAAAATCCAACTCGCCTAGCATGCAGAAATAAAAAGAAAGAAGGGAGAGATCAGTTAGCAAAAACAGATTTTTATGGCAGTGAAGCATATTAAACATATTTGGTTTTCTTTATGTAACTTTGAGTAACGTTGGATTAAATAAGACAACTCCGACTATGTACAACTTTTCCATATCTTTCATTGATCAGAAAAACATTTTTTTTGGCATGGATCATGACTTCTCCTAAAATTCAGTTACCACTGTAGGACACTGGCTCTCAAACTGAAGGTCACCAGGAAATACAGGAGTGTGTGTTAAGTTTCTAGGTGATACTGATATTCCAAATCATGGAATATGTAATGAGAAATGGTATTTAAGCAAGAATTTTGTATTTTAGTGCCACTAAACTCTGAGCTAGAATTAAGTAGTTTCATGCAATTCTGAAATTCAGAAGGCAAATAATAACGGAGTGGAAATGCGCTGTGCCAAAAAGACTTATTCTCTCCAAGGCTACCTTAACTTCCTATCCTATAGCATTTAATTTTAATTTCCAGTGAATATAGGACCCTGACTTCATGTATTTTCTTTTTAACAAATTTCAAATTATGTGCTTATTCATATGAAGGTGCACACAGCTGTTTCTCTATATCCCCAGACTCATCCTCTGACTTAACTAAACATTACTCTAAATTGGATAGAAAAAATGCATCCATACTAAACATATACAGACCTTTCTGTCATTATTTCCTAAACAACATAGTTTTTTCATTGTGTGTGATATTATAAATAATTTATAGATTATTAAAATATTTTTTTAAAAATTGTATTAGTACATGTTTTCAGTATACAATAATTACATTCACTGTAGGCAGTTGGTATATAGCCATAACACATCTTAATTATTTTTTCTTCTCCTTCCCTTCCACTTCTCCTCTGACAGCGTACATTATATGCAAATATTATGCCATTTTATTTATCAGACATGAGCATTTGTGGATTTTGGTATGCATGGGGGGCGATCCTGAAACCAATTCCATGTGGATATTGGAGACAACTGTATACATCTACACAAATACACGCACATATGCACATAGATACATATTAACAAAGAAATCCTGGCACAGTGTGTTTAGGATATATGAGTACTTAGAAGGGTCAGACCAGAGGCTGTGAAATGAGTTATCTCATGGGTTCTCCCTGTGTATAGGCCTATCTCACGCCTGAACACATTATAAACTCTGAATAGATGCTACACCATATGTTTGATCTACCTAATGATTCTGATATCTATATCCCCACCTGATTCTCAATTGCAAGACACAAGGTTCTCAAGAGCAGAGGCCCTTGCTAGGCCACAAAAGATGCTTATTTGCAGGGAGTCAATAGTGCCTAAGCATGTTTGAGATGAAGGAAGAAGAGAAACTGTGGCTGAATTTAAAGAAATAAATTAAGACAGCAGTTCTAGGGGAAAGTAGAGATAACGAAGGCGTCTCTATTTTGCAGTCCCAGGGATTGAACTTAGGCCCTTGTACTTGCAAAGTTGGTGCTGTACCACCTGAGCTAAATCCCCAAAGGCTTCCTGACCACATCACATAGAAAGAATCTACTCATTGTCTTGATTGCATTGTCTTTCTGAAGCCTGTAGGTGGCAACTTCTCCAGGACCACAGGCAATGGAGACAATTACTCTTATCACCTATACAATCCAGTTGGAGGAGCACTGAGAGCTTATTAATGAACATAGGCTCTGTCCATGCTTACAGTGGAACTAAACTGAAAGTCATAGAAATAAACTGTAAAGTCATATGTGACTGTTTAGTTACTGCCAAAGCCATCATACATGACTAAATATGTGTGGATATGGGCACACATAGCTAAAGGAGCTGAGAGAAGGGAGGGACGGGCCCAGAGTCATTGGCAAACACTGGCTATAGTGGACAAGCTGAGGGTTCCCCAAAGGACATATTACATTTAAACAGAAGGTTGGTACAGATGTGGGGCAGGCCATTAAATTTACTGACATATTATTTTAATTGATAACAATATTAAATGTGACAGGAACCTGTAAAAAAACATAGGTTGTTATTTTATCTGAAGAAAAAGTGGATTTCAAGCCATTACTGATTAAAAGAGACAAAGAAGGTCGTGGTACTGCCAAAGAAACAGACCTGAGGATCAATGGAGTAGACTAGAAGATCCAGAAACTACTCCAGATACACTCAGCCACCTCATCTTTGACAAAGAAGCCAAAAATCCTCAGTGGAGGAAATATAGCCTCTTTAACAAATGGTGCTGGAAAAACTGGGTTTTAACTTGCCGAAGACTAAAACTAGATCTAACTCTTTCACCGTGTACCAAGCTAAAATCAAAGTGGATAAGAGACCTAAATATTAAAAAAGACACTCTAAACCTGTTGCAAAACAGGTTAGGTAAAACTCTTGAAGACATTGACTTAGGGAAAGCATTATTGAACAAAACCTTTATAGCACAGGAATTGGCTAAAGAAATCAACAAATGGGACCTCATTCTTTTAAAAAGCTTCTGCACAGCAAAGGAAACCACCAACAGAGCAAAAAGGCAACAAACAATGTGGGAAAAAATCTTTACCAGCTGTTCCTCAGACAAAGGGTTACTATCTAGAATATATAAAGAGCTCAAAAAATCAGCCCACCCAAGTTTAAAGATCCAATTCAAAAATAGGCAGCTGAAATGAACACATATTTTTCACAGGAAGAAGTAAGAGCAGCTAAGAAGCATATGAAGAAATGCTCAACATCATTAGTCATTCAAGAGATGCCGATGAAAACAACACTGAGATTTCATCTCACTCCACATACAGTGGCTGCCATTTCAGATTCAGCCAACAGCAAATGTTGGCGAGGCTACGGAGAAGAAGGAACCCTTCTCCACTGTTGGTGGGACTGTAGACTCATACAACCCCTGTGGGGATCAGTTTGGAGACTCCTCAAAAAGCTAGGATTGGAGGTCCCATTCAACCCGGCCATTGCCCTGCTAGGTATATACACAAAAGAATTAAAAGACTCATATCATAGTGACATATGTTCACCCATGTTTATAGCAGCTCAGTTTGTGATTGCTACATCTTGGAAACAACCCAAGTGTCCATCAACTAGCGACTGGATAAAAAAGCTGTGGTTCTTCTACAGAATGGAGTATTACTCTGCCATAAAAAATGATAAGTTTGAGTCATTTATACTTAAATGGACATACCTTTAGGATAGCCTCATAAGTGAGTTAAATAGGTCACAGATAGGTAAATATCACATCTTTTCTCTGGTATGAGAAAATAAAGATGTAAATGAGTTTTAGAATTGTATGTCATATGTTGTGAAATAGAAAATACTCAAAGTAAAATAGGGTGAAGGGGGAAAAATAATGGGATTATAACAAAAAAGAAAGGAAACAAATTTTATGTATATAGGGGGGTGGTAGGGTGGGTAAGGCTATGGGAAAAAAGGAGAATTAAGTTGTGTCTTATACTGGTACAAATCCCCATTATGGAGTGCAATCATGATGCATATATGTAATGTACCAATAAAGATTTCAATAAAAAAAAGAAGGTCACTAAATCCTTCTAAAGTTAACAATCCAAGAGGAAGAGATAACAATCATAGATATATGTGCACCAAATAGCAGCGTACCAAACTATACAAAACAAATATCAGCAGACATGAAAAAGCATGCTGGGCCTGGTGGCTCACTCCAATAATCCCAGAGCTCAGGAGGCAGAGGCAGGAGGATTGCTGAGTTCAAAGCTAGCCTGCACTACATAGTGACTTCAGGGCCAGTGTGAACTACAAAGAGAGACCCTGTTTCAAAAACCACACCAAAATAAAACAAAATTTAAAAAGAAAAGTCATGTAAGCACTAATGCAGTTGTAATGGGGGATCAGAATACCCTACTGTCATAAATAGATGGAGCAACTAGACAAAAAATCAACAGTGAAATTAGAACTGAACCAAATTTTTGAGTAAATGGACCTAGTTGTCTGCATAATGTTCCACCTCACAACATCAGAATATATATTCTTTTCAGCTGCACATGGGGTATTCTTCAAAACAGACCACATGCTAACTCGCAGAACATGCTTAAGTAAATGAAGAGGAAATGAAATTATCCCATGCATATTATCAGACCATGCAGTGCAACAAAACTGGAAATCAACAGCAAGATAAACAACCAGAACTTCATAAATACATGAAAATTAAATAACACCCTTCTGAACAGCTAATGGGTCATAGATGAAATTACATATGAAATTAGACAGTTTCTGTGATGAAACAATAATGACAACACATTGTATCAGAACTTATGGGACACAATGAAAGAGAAATAATTGGTAGAGTACCAGAAATATTTTAGAATAACTAAATGTCTATACCTTTCGAATATCTTGTTTGCATGTAGAATTTAGAAATTAAACCAATCAGCATGAATTTATATAGAAAAATAAGTACTATATTTTAAGCAACTCACAATGTAGTGATTTTTTCCAATTTATAAACTCAAAGACTCTCCCAAAGTAATGATTGCCTTTGACCAGTTCATTATCACAGGTTTTCACCTGATACAGTTCCTGTTACCCAGCAGATATGTAGTGAATATTTCAGGGATGGGTGGATAAATGGCTGGATGGGTGGATGGGTAGATAGAGGCTGAATGAATGAATGAATGAATGTGCAAACCCATTCCATGGAAAGAAAGCATCTGATGTACACCTCGTTTGCAAAAACAATTGTCATCAGCCATGAAATGCACAAATACAGGAGTACAGGGCTCTGGGTTCTCATATTATTTGCTTGGATGGTTCCTCTCACTAGCTCTTCAAAAATAAGGGCCCTGAGACATTTTCAGCATGCCTAAAGAATTTCTCTGTGCCATCAGAAGGTCCCTTCTGATTAGCTGTCCAAAGCAATTGAATTTCTTTATTAGACATTCCCTTGCTCTGGAAAACAGAAAGAATTAATAGTTGGGCTTATCACAGTCACATTAACCCCACTGAGATTTACGACCTGCACAAGTGACTTCCCCACAGCTCACACACCAACCTGTTAGCTGCACTCATCTCCCCGTTCACCGAGCCCAGCAGTACCTGTCAGGCTTCCCTGTCCCCTCCACCCCATTTTAATTCTAACATCACAGATCTCAACATCATATGACTACACATCTGAAAAACAACCTGCCCCTCCAGACCCCTAACATCCCATTTATATATGCATCCGTTATCTCGCCACCACTCACAACTACTGCAGCCCTGAAGTGGGGACATCCAAGGCTCTTGCTGAGCTGATTTCTATCTGCTTGTTCAGTCTGATTTAACCTCTGTGAGACCACTGCCTTTTTTCCTCCAGGCAATCCCTCTGTTCATTTCCAGCTCCTGCTTTGTCAAGTGTGAGCCCCGAAGCATAGCCCTCAATGCTATCTGAATTGTCCTGTCAGCACCTTTTCTCCTTGCCTTATCTCCTCCTCGCTTCACACGTTCTCCATCTTAAACCCTCCACCTTTGTCACTGGCAGTGCCATAGTCTCAAAATAATAACACCTATGTCCCAAAGGGTCACCTTTGTGTATCATCTTCCTGTATTTGCAGCTACTTCTCCTAGTGCCCATCATAGCCAAAATGCTCCCCACATCTTCATCTCCCATGGAGGCATCAGTGCTTGTATTTAAGCTTCTGAACCTACCATGGACTTGTTCATCTTTGGAACTTCACTATCCTTCCTCTTCATCATCTTGATTTTTCTACTGTAAATAATGCACTTGGCAGTAACATTCTCCTCATTCTAAGCTTTTCGTGGTACCACTCTCCCAAGGTACCTCGTATGTCCACCATGATCTCTTCTTCAGTTTCTCTACAGAGTCCTCTTCTGCACAGTCCTTAGTCCCTGGGGCTCTCGAAAGCCCTCATCTTGCCATGGGATCTACCTCACCACCTACATCACCTCCCGCAACATCAATGCCACTCAGATAGGAATGATTTCCAGCTCTCTTTGCTAGTTTTTTACCTAACCCTGTACAAGGGCTGATTGAAATACACAGTGAATGTTAAAACACTTACTACTCTAGGAAACAAGTTACATTCAAGTCACCTCAAAACAACCTCCTTCATTTCAAAACCACTCATCCCATTGGACTTTCTACTTTCTGCAGCAGCTCTGGAAGTTCTCTTTCATGAGTGTCTTCAAGTGAACAGTTATGGCTGCCTCAGTGTCTCAATCAATTTACAACATTTATGATGATTTCTGACAAATACAAATATTACACTGTGTCCTCATCCATCTTATTCATCAGATCTGATACCGTGTAACTTCTGGTTCTTGCTCAAAGTCAAGACAACCCTGAAAGATCAATGTTTTGAGCCCTGGTCTCACTATTGAAGACACTCGAAAGACAGGACTGCTTCAGATAATGGCAAGAATGAAGAAAACAAAGAATGATCCAAGTTAAGGGAAGAAGTTGGGGTCATTCTTTATTTAAACATTCACTGCATGTTTTGGTCACATTTCATAGATATAGTCTTTTAGATTTCTTAATAATTTCTGTACATTAAACATATAAAAATGGGACTCATTTTTTTTTTTCAAAATGTACTTTTCTGTGTCTTTGAGATGAAATTTCTTCATCCATCCAATGGCCCTCAGTGACCCTGGGTATCCATCCTGGGTATCCACGTCATGCTTTTTGGAATCATGTTGTCTTCTTTTCTGCTTTGAACTTACTGCCTCATGTTTCATTTTATAAATTTTTCTTGGTAACTGTTTTACCCTATCCTCCAATGTAAGCTCTAAGAAAATAAAAACTTTAAGTGAAGGATCTTTAGCACTTCAAAGAGAACTTGGCGCACAGTGGGTGGTCAATAAATATTTGATGAATGAGTGAATCTTCCCCTGTCTCTCTGGTGTTTCTTGACCACAAGTCCCTCCTGGGCCCTCTCATTCTGATCTCTCACTACATTAAACTAATTAATGACCCACGGATCTGCTTCCATCCTCATGCCTTTATCCATGCCCCTCAGCAGCTCTGGATAGTCTTTCCACCAAATGCTGACTCTACTCATTTGAAAAGATTTAGTTCAAGTATTCCCTTTGGGATCTGTCCTCTTTAGAACAATACTTCTCCATCATCTTTTTATCAATTACAAGCTCCTTTACAACATATAAACATACTCTACTCATTCCTCTTATGAAATTGAGCCAACAGTCTACTACCATACCAGCCTGAATGTGCCTGCTCTCATCTGAAACTGAACCAACATCCCCTTGTAAATAACAGCTCATTTTTCTTCTTTTTTATATATGCAAACTTTTGAAATAAGTTTTTACATCTGGTGACAATGGAGGGATAGAGGAACAAAATGATCAAAGACATACTGAAAACAATTTGCAAATTGCTAAACATAACCCTACTTTACATGAAATTACACTGATACTAAGCACACCAATCAGAAAGCAGAGGTTGTCAGAATGAATAGAAAACACACAAACACACACACACACACACACACACACACACACACACACACACAGAGTGCTTCTACAAAAGACAATTCTTACATTCAGAAATACAAGTAGGTTCAAGTAAAAAGATACAGAAGACATGCCATGCAAAAAGCAACCATGGGAATTAGATTAAGATTAGATGAAATAGATCAATTTTTATTAGAGACAAAAAATGACATTTGAGAAAATAAAATGGTCAATTGGTCAAGAAGATACAGCAGTTTCAAGATATGGTATATGCACCTAACAATAGAACCACCAATTACACCAAACAAAAGCTGAATGAACTGAAGAGAGATGTTGGTCTACAACTCATCACACTATCATGAGTGGGACAATTAGGAAGAAGACTGGCGAGAAAATGGATGATGTGAACCACACTCTTCCAACTGGACCTAACAGGTACGAAAGAGAGTCTGTCTGACATTCTGAGTGGCTATGAATAGTGATGCCAGATTTCATGCATGCAGCACTTGACACATGCTCATGACTGCATGGCTAGTGTCATGCATTTCACCATAAGAGGCCCAGAAGAATCAAAGTACTCATTTCAGTTTCGAAGTTGAGCAATACAACTGGGGAAATAACATACGTATTTATGAAATAACTTGAACAATCGTGACTGCTGGAAATCTCATTTCAGATAAAGAGAAGCTCTCATTCCAAGGAATGGGATTCATCAGGGTGTGAGCATCAGCTTTAGGATTTTAAATGCCAGCTTTAGAATTATAAGCTGCACAATCTTAGCTTTGGTGTTTAACCATCAGTATCCTTAGCAGTCTCATCTGTAATGGAGATATCTGTAATGGTGACAATGAGAAGCCATGTATGTAATGAACATAGAATGGTATTTACCAAGGAGAAACATTCTAAAATGATCTCTCTCACAACACACACACACACACACACACACACACACACACACACACACACACACTTTGGATTCAGTGAAGAAACATACTCTACAGAAAGAAAGATTCAGAACAGGCTTTGATCAAAGACAAAAGACAGCATAGTCCTGAGGGCTCAAGAGATAAGAAAAAGGGAAAGGGTGAGGAGGGGAAAGTAAGGAAGGGAAAGAAAAAGTCTGATAGTAAAAAAAAAAGTAAACAAGCTTATGTTTACAAGGTGTGGGGATTGTTAGGGACGGCAAAGCAAAGGGGAAAAACGAGAATCAGGAAGTGTCATGTTCAGGTACAAATTCTCAATGTGGAATGTGATCATAATGTATAGACAAAATACATCAATAAAATCAATTTTTAAAAAAGCACTGAAACATTTATACTGTTTATGACCACAAGAGGGGAAAGGTCCCTTTCCAACATCCCCCAGATATTCCCTTTATTTCAAAAGCTTTACAGAGTTGTTTGTGTTATAAGGTATTCTATTTTACTTTGAATACTCAAATATTAGTTGGGGAGAGCACATGAACCTAAAAAAAATATCAGTCATTGTTGGTCTGGAATGCATGTAGAGATCACTAGGAAAAAAATTAGTTAATGGGCTGAGGATTTAGCTCAGTGGTTCTGGTGCCTGCCTTGTAAACACAAGGTCCTGAGTTCAATCCTGGTCATCACATACCACAGTGCTGGGCATGGTGGCTCATGCCTGTGATCCCAACACTCAGGAGGCAGAGGCAGGAGGATGGCTGTGAGTTCAAGGCTTGCCTGGGCTACACAGTGAGCTCAAGGCCAGCCTGAACTAAAAAGCAAGACCCTATCTCAAAAAAAAAAAATTAGTTACTAAAGCAATTTCCTTAGTAATTTGGACCATTTCCTCCAGGATGCTATTTCCTAACTGTCAATCGTTAATTAACTAGGAATATTACTTCATAATTGGAAGTACTGAGCATTGTGGTATCCAAGACTTTTTTATGTGGTACAGGGGCTAATGAGCTACATCCTCAGCCCTTTTTTAAATTTTTGAGACAAGGTCATGCTAAGTTCACAGGCTGGTCTTGAAACTGTGATCCTCTTGCCTCATCCTTAGAAGAGCTATAATCACAGGTGTACACACTAAGTGCATCATACCAAGCTATGCCCAAGGTCAGTTCAAAAGACAATGACAATTCTCATTGTTGAGGGCAATCATGATGTGTATATTTAATGTACCAATAAAGATTTCAATTAAAAACAAAAAGGCAATGGCATAATTAATCACATTATGGAACACAAAACTACCTTTAGAGTGGAAACATAAAGAATAACTGCCTTATGGCATGCAAATAACAATTTGTGCTAGGAAAGGAATCAAGATTTGTGATGATGATAAGCTCCAGAAAATCACTGGATTATGGGATGACTATCATTAGCAGAGATACTAACATAAAAGATGTATGCAAATATTTTGGATAATGGTGTTCCATAATATGTGAAATTTAAAAAGTAGTATTTCTTTTTAAAAAAAAAACTATGTCATTTCACATGGTTTGTGATTTTAAATAGATACAAATGACTAAATAAACTCAATTGATAAATAGATATGTATCTCTTGTATATGCTGGAAAGTTTTATTTACTCAGGTTAACCAAAATCCTCCTTGGGGAGTAGGAGAGGCCTTGATTTTGGGAAGTAAGGTCCTAAACCAGATGGAAATTCTGAAGGAAGAAGACTATAGAGTGAAGGTGAAGAATGTGAGGGCAAGACCACCACCATAGAGCCCAAGAGGATGATGAGGCTGGCATGGTGGCAGTGAGAATAGAGAAGTAGAAACCCAGGCAGAAACCATACTGAAAAGTGTAGGCTACTTCCTTTGATGGCCCTTTGGTTTCCATATTTAACAATTATAAAGTTTTGGTCTTGGGATACCAGGAATAATAATACCAAAAAAAAAAAAAAATGAAAGAAATGTAGATTTCTGAAAAAGTAAATCCAGATGATCAATGAAGTTATTTCATTATCTCATATAGAGGTAAATATGTCCCAACCATCACTCCAGCTATGTCCAAAGGCTAATTATACAATGAATTATTATACAGTGAAGATTATACCTATACAAAAATGATAACCAAAAAAGAAAAAAGCAGATATTGAAAAAAATGAGTAAATTCAGGTGAGCATTGGACACATACATACATATTATTCATTCCCTGACCTATATGCAAAAATTAGTTTTACAATGAACTAACTAAATTTAGCATAGATATCTCAATAATTGAAAAGTTAATGCTGCATATGTATTACTGGCCAAAAAAATTAAAAAGTGAGAGTGCTAGGGATGACCACAAACAGACAAACTCCAGACTCAATGCTCAAAATGCTTACAGGGTTGTGGGATAAGTAACTCCAGATCTGGCATAATAATGGTCATAGGGGAAACCCTCTGCTGGAAGCTAAGGATAGAGGAGTTTACTTAAAGTAATATGGCACCACAAGCACAGTTCACATGGGTGGGGTGTCATGAGGGTGCTGATGAAAAGAGCAACATCAGGCCTCCTTTCCCCCAATCATATTTCAGTTCTACCACTGAGTGAGGAATTTAGGACAAACTGCTAAGATATAGTTCATGCAATGAAAAATGCAAAATACTTGTACATAGGTAGAGTATTTACTGCTTGAAATAAAATGCAGCTCAGGTTAAAAGGTCTGGGATGAAAGCATGTTTGTCATCAAAATCAAAAGGCTAGATGAGCTCTTATAATAAAGGAAACTCCTTAAGAAGCTGGAAAGCTATTGGTGTAAAATTCCTGATGCTTCCAAATAACCTTTGTGTCTCACTTGAGAAGTACACGCAATATAGCAGCTGCTGGACACATGATCACTTAAAATGAAATGTGTTACACTAAAATACATTCAATTTAAAATTCAATCCTTCAGTCACACTAGCCACCTTCCAGAGCCTCTACAGGCACATGCAGCAAGGAGCTAGCATGCTGGGAAGGGAAGGTACGCAGCATTTCTGTGAGGAGCACAGACGACAGGCACAGGTAGGGGTATCGACTCTCCATGAGCATCTCACAGGCCGTGTAGGCTCTACACAGAAACACATTTACCTCGACCACAGTGAAGGTAACTCCTCTTGTAAGTCAACATTAAATTCTTCAAAAACTTTCTGTGCTTTCTGGAATTCCTCTTCAGCCTAGGAGTGACATATTACAGGTGTTTTCACTAGAGAACAAGCCATTTCTACACCCAAGAGCATCGTTGACTATAAAACAGAAAAAGTTTATAGCATCCTAGAAAAATTTTTGGAAGGAAAGACATTTTGTTAATTTCTATCATGTGTAATTTTTCTTTAAACTGGAAACATTAAGACTCACTAAAACAGGCACCTGGATTGTTGTAGTAGTTATTCTTGTAGTTTCTGGTTGACTCATATAATGTTCATTATGTTGCGGTTTGTGTCTAGATGTTCCCCCTAAATCCTCATGTAGTCATAATAGGGCTTTTCAGAGGTGGCTGAATCTAGAAGTATGTGATGCTGAGGTCTAGATGGTATGATTCCTAAACCAGTCCACTGGTTACTTTGGCATCACCTTAATCTCAGGAGTCTGGATCAGATAAAAGAGGCAAGAAGACACTGCAAACATCTCTTATTGCTTTTGCTGCCATGTGGGTGTCAGGGAATCATCTCTGCAATAGTCCTCTGCCAGCTGATTATGGACTAAAACCTCTACACACTGTGAGCTGAATAAACCTTTCCGCATTTAACTTTGGGTGTCAAATATTTCGTCTCATTTACTGAGAAAAGTAATTAAGATACACTGGATCATAACAAAAATTTGCTAACTTCTTGCCTCGCAGTCATCTCTCCTCCAGATACCAGGTGTGGATATTCACCTAACAAAAGTGTCAGTGTACTGAGAACACTGACTGATATGAGAGGCATTTAGAATAGTGGTTTGCAAGCTGTAATGGAGCATATTATAGGGAAGAAGTTGCCCCAGGCAAAAGGTGACATTTTAACAGAATCTAGTACCATCAAAACATGTCTGCTGAAGAAGGCAATGTGAAAAAAGTCATAACACTTAGGCAGGTGGTCCTCAGGAGAGAATTCTTGCTTATTCATCTGTGAACCTGTTAGAACCCTTCATTTCTCTGTGCTTGCCAGGCTGTGGTATGAAGGAAAGACAGCGTGGATGAGGGGCCAAATGGGGTGCCTGGCAACTCTGAGGCCTCTCAGCTGTTGTTACAGCTGCTCAGGAGCTGGTGGGTAGGTCTAGAGGTTACTTAAGTTGTGTATGTGGACAAACGAAAGTGGAGAGGGAAGGATTTGAAAGTTGACAAGAATGGACAGGTAAGTAATAAGCAAACCATGAAGGTCCCACGTGCTATGCTCAAGAATTCGGAATTTTTTCCTCTAGGGATTGTAAATCATTAAGAGAGGTAAAGAAATACATGTAAATGCATGACCCAGAAACATTGTGAGGCAGCTGTGTGTAAGTGGAGACGAGAGAGCAAGACTGCAATCAGAGAGCAGTGGGTAGGTGACATCAGCTAGCCAGTGTCTATAAATTGCAGACCTACATAATAAAAGCTACTGAAATGGGTTTTCTAAAAGAATTAAACCTATGCAAATGGATCATATGTCTATTGTCCGAGATAACCATGAATTATGTCTGAAAATTTCAAGTTTCATGTCCTATTCCCATGTACAGACATTTCAGCATTGATCATAAATGGAACAGCAAAGACGCTCAGTACTTTCTTCGATCATGCATGACTGAATGGGGCCAAAGTTTATCTCAATCAAAACGTGGAAGTCAAGGGTCACCCAAGAAAAACTTTATGTTAATTAAATATTATGGAAAGGAGTCCAGCCTACTCTACCATGTTTCAGTTGAAATCTGTCCATGGGAATGACCCTTACCTTAGAGATCCGACTCTCGTCCTTCCTCTTGGAGCTTTGCAGGGCTTCCAGATGGTGGCGGGCGCTGTCATAGTCCACCAGCTTCCGGCTGCGCTTGGCGATGCGATTCTGCCAACAGGGAAACACACGCAGTGAGAAAGGGACGCAGCCGGAGTCTTCGAATGCCAAATGCCAAAGTGCCATGGGAGGCAAAGAGAAAGTCTGAGGAAAAACACTTCTTCGTTACATAAGGGACACCAAAGTGGCCTGTGAATGCCAGGGAATTGACATGAAGACCCGCTTCTCACCAGGAACTATTTTCTCTTGCTAAACACCCGCTCTAAGCTGCTCTAGGAAAGAACATTGATATCTCCTTCCTACAGAGTCAAAGCAAAGACTTTCTGGTTCTGGGGAGAGTAAAGGAAAACCCATCTGGCTGATATATGGATGGTGGAGGACAAGGGTAACAAGATAACTCTAATGTAAGAATAAGTAGAAGGAAAAACATCTCAACCTATAGGGAAAGAATATCAACTCTTCCCAGGACCATCATCTGCCCAGTTCTTCTCTTACTTGGGCAGGGTAAGGAAACTGCTGGTCAAAACCAACCACAGATATGACACTGAGTGACTTTGCCTTAGACAAGGCTGAGAAAGGATAACCTTCCAAAGTCTACCTCCAGTGTAAGCCCAGCACACACACACACACAAAAAAATTGCATCAAGGTAAAAGCTCACGCTAGACTTTAGCTCAAAAGTCCAGAATTACTATAGGTGTCAGAACATAAGCAAAGCATCTAGAAAAGTTTCCAAGGAACAAGAGTAACTAACAACACGAACCAAATCCAGCTTAAAACCTGATTAGATTGTTTCCACCTCCCACATCATTAACCTGAGAAATAAACTTGTCTTTTCTTGGGCATAAAATATTACTTCTGTCTTCACTATCTTCTGTGTGATGTTTAGCATTCAATCAACAATGACAAAACATCAAACACAAAAGAAAAATAACCTGGAGGTGAGGGAAACCAAAGCAATCAACAGAACCAATCTCAGGCAAGACTTACATGTTTAAAGTAATGAACAGAATTTTTAAATGCTTGGGTACCAACTTCCCACAGTAAATGTAATCAGTACATACTGCAGAGATGAACTAACAAAAATACAGAGTTTTACAAATTGTACCTATTTCAGGGTGTGGTGGTGCATCCCTGTTATCCCATTAAACAAAGAAATGAAACAACTACTGCTTTGCTAAAGTATCTAATTTTAAAAAGTAGGCAACATATACAAAAGGGGAGGGAAACTTCAGCAGAGATATAAATAGTTTATTATCAAATAGAAATGGTGTAAATTTTTTTAAAAAAAATGATATCAGAGTAAAAATTTTTGGGCGGGCCTATGCCAGGCCACTTTGATTGCCAATTTGACCAATTAAGAGATGTCTAGGGAGGTGCCTGACTTCTTAGTGTTCCAACCTCATCAGCGGGTTAATCCAGTGAAGAGTTCATACCTCAACAGGATATTAGAAGGAAAGGGTGAGGTGTACTGGGGGTGAGGCTTCTAAGGGCACAACTTTTTTCTAGCTCTCTCATTTTTATTCGACTTCCTAGCCACCATGATGTCAGGGTTAGCAAGGGCCACACCCTCTCACCATGACTATCTTCCTCACTTCAGGCCCACAGCAGTGGAACCAGCTCAACACAAACTCAAAACTCTGAAACTCATAAATAGCTTTTATTAGTTTGAGATAGAGTCCATCTATTCCAGTTTTTTGCAGGGTTTTGATCATGAATGGATGCTGGATTTTGTCAAATGCTTTTTCTGCATCTATTGAGATGACCATATGGTTTTGTCCTTGAGTCTGTTAATATAGTATATTATATTTATTGATTTATGTATGTTGAACCATCCCTGCATCCCTGGGATGAGTCCAACTTGGTCAGGGTGTATGATCTTCTTGATGAATCTCTGTATTCTGTTTGCCATTATCTTATTGAAGATTTTTGCATCCATGTTCATTAGGGAGATTGGCCTGTAGTTCTCTTTTTCAGATGGGTCTTTCTCTGCTTCTGGAATCAAGGTAAAGGTTGCTTCCATAAATGAATTTGGGAGTGCTGCTTCCCTTTTGATTTCATTAAAGAGTTTGAGGAGTAGTGGCATTAACTCTTCTTTAAAAGTTTTGTAGAATTCAGCAGTGAAGCCATCAGGCCCAGGGCTTGCTTTTTTTTTTTTTTTTTTTTTTTTGTGGGTAGGTTTTTTATTACATTTTCAAGAAAATGAAGATGTAAATAAGTTCTAGAATGTATGTTATATATTGTGAAATAGAAAATATTCAAAGCAAAATGGGGTGAAGGGGTTAAAAAATGAGGGGAAAAATAATGAGATTATAATTTAAAAAAGGAAACAAACATATATATATAGCGGGTGGGGTGGTAGGATGGGTAAGGGTATGGGAAAAATGAGAATTAAGTTGTGTCATATACTGGTACAAATTCTCATTGTTAAGTGCAATTATGATGTGTACATAATATACCAATAAAGATTTCAATAAAAAAAACTCAAACTCTGAGCCAAAGCAAATCTTTCTTCTTTTAAATTATATGTGTCAGGTATTTTGTTCCAGCAGTGCCCTCAGTGATTAACCCAGGGCCCATCCTTAGAGGTATGAGATACTCAAACAAAAACTGAGCACTTGAAGATAGGACAAGATAAATTATTTCCATTAAAATGTGAAGAACAAAAGCTGGAAAAAATACACAGGGAATCAGGTGCAAAAGACTTATAATATAGAAATAATGGTTTAACATGATATGATTGAAGTCCCCGAAAGGAGAGGGTAGGTCAAAAGAAGTATTTGGAGAGATAATGGCTGAGAACTTTACAAACCAATGAAAACATTAAAGCACAGTTTCAAAATACACAATTTATATTTAGTTACATCATAGTCAAACTATTTTTTATGGCAGGCTAATCTTCAAACATTATGCACAGTAGAGCATAAATAGAAAGACCTCTTTAAAGTACTGAAGAAAATGTTACCAACTCAAAATTCTACACTCTGAAAATACCTTCCAAAAACAAAAGTGAAATAAGTACTCTTTTTCAGACAAACAGAAGCTAAAGTCATTCATTGGCAACATAAAAGTTTTAATGCTAAGTGGAGCTATAAAATGCAATGAGTGCGAGAATGTCTAAAAATCAAGGTAAATATATGATTGTCTTTTACTTTTAATTGCTTGAAAAGATTATTGATTAGGCCAGTGATTTAGCTCAGTGGCATCACGCTTGCTTGGCAAGTACAAGGTCTGAGTTCGATCCATGATACTACAAAAAATATAATAATAATAAAAAATAACTCGAATCTTAAAAAGGTTATTGACCATTTGGAGCAAAAAATAGAAACAATGTATTTATGAGCTTATGGCATATATAAATGGAAATGTATTCCAATCATAGCACAAAGATAAACAGAATCGGAAGCATGCTGTTGTAAGGTTTTTGTAAAATAGATAAAAGTGTTAATTTTTTGAGGCTATACATGTTAATATGAAGATTTACATCATAAATAATAGAATAAACACTAAAAATTACATTAAAGAAACTGATATAACCAATAAGCAAGTATTGTGAGATATACTGATTTGAGCCACATACCAAGATTATGATTAAATTAGTCAGAGACAAAGTATAGATATCTTTACTTTTAAAAATTCCCTAATGACCCAGTTATACCCAGTTAGTCTGATCCTGAGAACTACTGCAGAGAAAGAGGCTTCAAAAACTATTAAATCTGAAATGGTATGAAGAACAAAACAATAGTAATAAAGATAAGTGTGGCTTACAAAATACAGTCACACCCATGGATATTCACAGCAACCTACAGGAGAAGGGTGGCAGTTATTGTCATCATTTTAGAATCTGGAATTGCTTAAGACTAAACCTAACTTATCAGAAATGCTCAGTAAGCCCAGGGCTGAAGATGAACTAGATAGAGACCAGCCCTACTGAACAGTGCCAGGATAGGGAGAGATAAGTGAGACTGGATGCAAAATATCAGATCTGAAGATAACAAGGGCCAGTAGGTATCTTCTTTTGGTCCACATCCTTGGGCATCGCCCTCATCCCACCCTGCTCCTGGTGCTGTCAGCGCTCTGTCCAACACTGCCCTCTGTCGTTGACAGACGGTATTAGTCAATGACCAGGGCTTACTGGCATTTTCTCTACGGCCTCTCCTGAGCTGGTGACAGGCTGGCAAGAGGGAGTTGCTCCCACTGAGTGGTTGCTGACCACTTTTCTCAACACCTCTCCTTCCCATTTGCTTTGTTGGGAAAAGCTTCCAGACAGACATACACAGAGTTGCTTAAAGAGATACAATACATGAGCAAAACCAAGCGGGCGAGAAGGAAGCCCTCCCATACGGAAGGGGGGCAACAGGTACCCACAAGGGGATAAACCTCATTATTTTGAATAAACATCTAACTGTTGTTACCTTCCAAGAAGCTGTGTGCTCTGAAGCAGTGGCCTGTGTGACTAGGTGCAGATTCCTACTAAGCCCTTTCTTATGCACTTGGGACACCTTTAATAGCTTCCAAATAGTAAATCGTGGCCCCTGGAAGATGGATTTGATTTTTGAAAAGAGCTGAAATTCAATTACATCTAAGTCTGGGAATAAGGTGGAAGAGTACACTAGGTAATTTTATTTTTGCCCAAGAACAAGAATTGAAGTAAGTAATGTGACTCATTTTCTTGTATCACTGGCGAGTCAATTACAGAGGCTGCTTCCCAGGGTAGAAGGGACTATTTCAAAGGTCATCACTCATTTTGACACACACATTTTTGTACTGGAAGAACAAATCAATCTTATTTCTGTTCATGTAGGATATTTGAGAAACTGAAGAGGAAAACATAGCTCCAAATCTTGAAAGGAAGAGTACTATTAAGGAATTATACTCGTAAGTGAAATAAATAGCTAACAGATGTGTTAATACTGTATCTTTTCTCCAGTATGAGAAAATAAAGATGTAAATGAGTTCTAGTATGTATGGTAGTATTGTGAAATAGAACATATTCAAAAGGGGCCAGAGATTTAGCTCAGTGGTTCCGGTGCCTGTCTTGCAAGCGCAAGGACCCGGGTTCGATACCCGGTCACCACATAACAATACTGGGCGTGGAGACTCACCCCAGCAGCAACCAGTACCACATACCACAGTGCCAGGTGTGGTGGCTCACACCTGTAATCCCAGCACTCAGGAGGCAGAGGCAGGAGGATTGCTGTAATGTGAGTTTGAGACAGCTCGTGGCCAGCCTGAACCACGAAGCGAGACCCTGTCTCAAAAAAAAAAAAAAAATCAAAGGGAAATGGTGTGCAGGGACAAGTAACAAGGGGAAAAATAATGTGATGTTATTTTTTAAAAAGGAAACAAATGAGATTGTAACAAAAAAGAAAGGAAACAAAGTTTATGTATATAGGGGTGGGGGTGATGGGGGGGTAGGGCTATGGGAAAAAATGATAAATAAATTGTGTCATATACTGGTACAAATTCTCATTGATGAATGCAATGATGATGTGTATATGTAATGTACCAATAAAGATTTAATAAGAAAAAAAAAGGAAAAAGAAAAGGAAACAAAGGTTATATATAGAAAGAGGGTGGGGTTGTAGGATAGGTAGGGAAATGTGAAAAAATGAAAATTAGGATATGTCATATAATGGTACAAATTCTCATTGTTGAGTGCAATCATGATGTGTATATATAATGTACCAATAGAGATTTGAATTTATAAAAAAAGGAATATTCCATTTTTAATAAAACATGGTATAATTCATCTAATAAGTCTAATTAAATAATAAATAAATAGTGAGCTTGCTTTAAGTAACAGATTATACTGCAGTCTCTTGGGATTTCCCATTGTGCACTGAAAATAATGTATTATACTTGAAAAAAAAAAACCTTCGTAAGAGCCCCAGATTTTGGCACGCTACAGTAACTCTGTGCTTAGTTGCCCATGCATGACTGCCAACATAAAATCTAAACTACTCGTTACAATAACCGTGCACAGCTGTAAGCCTGCTTGGGTTAGTGACAAGCAAGCTCTTATTATAACATTAATTGTAGATGTGCGTGACACATAATGGGGACCAGGACATAGGGTGTCCTGCCGGTCACAGCTGGGGAAGTCAGACAGCATCAAGTTTCTGAATGGTACTTCATACCCCTCATGGAGGAGCTGCAGTAAATATTTGGAAATTTGAGGTTTTAACTGCACTCTTGATTTTCATGAGAATCAAGGAAGCCAGTTGCATCCCATGCTTTGCAAATTCTCCACGCGCTATTTTAAATTATAATCTTCCTTACTATCAGGGAGCCATGACGACATAGTGTCAGCATTCATTCTATGAAGTGACATTCACTGAGTAAAAAATATAGAATAATTTAAACCCATTTTCAGAAAACATTTTTAAATACAGCTGTGTCCACTGTCCAATTGCAAGTCATCTCTTTTTCAACTTATACACTGCCATTTACTCTGTTTGCCATATTCCATGGTTTCCTGATTCCCTGTTTTAGTTGATAATCTGCATATTCTCCAGTCTTCTAAATGTGGCAAGAGAGTATACCCTATGTAAAGGTAAAGAATCCGCCAACGCTCAATGACCATGCCACACGCCAGAATATACATTAGGAGATTTTTATTTAGAAGCGAGTGGCTCCCATATGGAGGCGAGACAGGAAGTCTGGAGTAAGAGAAGAAAGGAAGAAAGGGAGAGAGACAGAGACAGAGGCAAGAGACAGAACAGGGAGAGAGAGTGGTCTGTATTATATAGACCTGGTGTTAGGAGGTTTCACGTCAGAGCTCAGTTGCGGTACCTTAACCTATCAGAAGCTATGTGGCTTTTTAAAGCTCGCTCCTTGCAGGAAGCTCAGTTCTGACTGCTTCTGGCTGATGTGGATTCTGGAAAAGGAAATTTTTTGGCCGGGGTGGAGCTGAAGGGAAGGGTGAAGAACCCGGAAGAACCGCACAAGATGGTGCATAACATTTCTCTCATTGTAACTCCTTCAACAGAAAGAGAGAGAGAGAGGAGAGAGAGAGGCAGAATAAAAAGCTATTTCAGGCTCTTTCCATGATTCATGTAAAAATTTGGTCTGTATTCAATTTATCCTCAGAGTATCTAGCAGAAGTCTTAGATGATATCATCCATAAATCTCCAAATGGTTCAATAACCAGAAGATCATCTTTGCTTGTGAACTCAACTATAGATCTCAGGAAAAGAAATATGGAAGAAAAGGTTCTAGTAAGTACATAATCTTTTCAACATGGAATAAACTAAAAAGACAGATCAATATCATCTGTCATGATTTTGTTCTGACCTCTCTTATATTTCAGTGCAGGTACTTCAGTGTGTTTACCATCTGGAAATATACTCTCTTAGACAGTGTACCTAATTTTCAGATAACCATCTCTAAGCAGTTCAATAGCAACTGAGAGCTTCATGTTTTCTGCTGGTGATCCTAAGTGTTTACTCCTAAAACTTAACAACTTCCAAGTGTCTACTTCTCTTGTCAATCAGCTCTGTGTTGCTAAGCTAGAATCACACTGTGAGGATATATCAGATGACTAATTAGACAAGTTGCAAGCTGCCTTGGAATTTTCTGGTAAGGGATATGTATTTTTTTTGTCCCTTTCTGATTGATTAAGGGTTGATTTTCATGGAAATTGAATTCCCATGGAACAGGGGTGACAACAGAAGATGGAATATGTTAGTCATGTTTCTCTTATTTCTAAGACAAAATACCAGACACCCAAGGTAAAAGGGAAGGGGTTTATTTGGCTTACAGTTCATAGGGTCAGTCCGAAGTCAGCTGGCTCCAAGGCCAGGCAAACAAACACTGCAGAGGAGAAACAACAGGACACATGCAAAGTAGCACAGGCAACAAGAGTTTAGCAGTGTCTTTCTGTCCCTTTTATCTTATTCAGACTACCGGGATTTGTGTGGTGACAAACTAATCACTCCCACGTACAGTTTAATAATCACATGCCCCTAACTCCAGGCTCACACATTTTGAATTCGACAACTTCTGTCAAACAAAGTCCCACCTCATCCACATGAGGTTTTGGAGTGGGGACATCAAAATGCAAATCATAACACAGAGGAATGGGAAACCCTGGCTTTTCTTTGTCCTGTGGATACTCCAGTACAATGGCATCACACAAACCAATTTCTTTTGTGAAAAACTCAGAAACTGGTTAAAAAGCTCTAGCAATTTGGGTAAGCAGCAATCAAATCAGGGCTTGCAAGTGCCAATCAAATCAGGGCTTGCAAGGGTTTCAGCTAGCACACAGTCACTTGGAATAGTTCCCACCTTTACCTGGAGAAAGGAAGATCTGTCCAACAATCCTACTTTCCCAGGAATATCCTGAAAGACTGGCTTCTGTCTTGGAACACCGACGGGTCTGGGGCCAGTGGGAACTGAGAGAGCTGTGGGATCCCCCACACTCATCACTCCAACTGCCTCCCTGAGCTCAGTGTAAGACCTCAGCTACTCTGTTTGCAAAGAAAAAGCTGGAAAAGTACCCACTGACTAATGGGAGTTCTACTTGCGAGGCTGGCTACAGTCTTGCTCCTGTCAGAGCGCAGATGGGAGCCAGCTTCCTCCACATACAGAGGGGGAGGGCTAAGAACAGTCAAAGCAACCTGCACTAGCGGACAGTTTGAGAAGCCTCCAGACATCTTTGACTGGGCTGAGAGGCGAGTGTCCTCTGAAGGGGCCAGTCCATGAACACTGAGACAAATGACTGTTTTGTATGAAGTACAAACACCAACTCAGAGAGCCAAGCACAAGGAAGAAACATGGGAAGCACTTCCTGTCTTTAGTGTTCTCACTGACAATCCTCATTTGGATATATCCAGACTGGCCCTTTCAGGTTCTTTCCCAGTACCCCTAAAACCACTTGAGATATAACTACCCTTTGGTATAATGAATAGGCAGTAGAAAAATTAAAGTCATTGCCACGAGTATTATTTCAGCTAAGAAGTTTCCTCATATCCTGGCCAAGACCAGGGCAAACTGCTACATAAAGTTTTCTGATGTTTTGGCCACGGGCACAAAGCAGGCAGAAAAAAGTGGAATTATGCAACAGCAGATACCTAAAGAGAAACAGAGCGCAGATGCCATTGGTGTTGGTCATGGAATCCTCACTCTAAGGCTGCCTTACCTGGTGTTTCACCTTGTTCAGGGAAAAGAAACGGAGAGGTGTGTGCATGCCGCCCACCTGGTGTAAAAAACCTGAACATTTGTTCAAAACCACCTTTACCTCTGATGTCAATTCCGCATACACTCTTCACACCTTCATTTCTGTATTGACCCTTACAAGTGCTTCCAAGTGTCAAATAAGACAAATGCTTTAGGGAAGATAAGCGTTTGGTCGGGATGCAAATGTATTTGAAAGGGTTAGATTGTAATGTAGCAATTTGAGCCTGGAAATTTCAAGGAGAGGAAAATTATCTATTTGTACTATGATCACACACAAAATAAACACTAAAAGAGGACAGATCAGAATTTGATCTCATGCTTACACTGTAGTTTCTCTCATCCTTGTCATTACTGTCCATTCTAATGAAAATCCTTATTCAAAGCCATGTAGAAAAAGCTTTGGCTACAAAGAATCCTGGGATGTTTTGGAACCTTTTATTCATGACCATGTCTACAGTCTAACAAAGATTTCTGGAAAGAAAGAAAGGCTGAAGTAGCTCACTAAAGTGGACACTGTGATTTCTGTGACTAAATTTCATTTCAAAGTGATAGAAATAGAATAAAAACCTCGTGCTTAAATAAATGAAAAGTTAACCGCTATTTCTGATGTTGCTTCCAGGACTTTAATTCTCCTCATCTCGTACATCTTTCTATAACTACATGAGACCATTCAATTCTTTTCTTTACACACACAGTAAAATACCTTTATGTCAGGAAATTGGCCCAGGTAGGTATCCAGTGTCAGCAAGGACCCATCCACTAGCTTTTGATGGAAGTCCTCCCACAGCACATCACATTTCTAAAAGAAAAGTGAAATAGACACTTACTGAATTATTTTAATTGGAGATATTCTTCTAAATTTCTGAACCACCTGAAACTATAAAATTAGATGAATAATACTTTTGAAGCTTTTAGATGCTGGAAAGTGTCTGGTTTACTTAAGAACAAAATCAGTTTTAAAGACAATTTGGTCATGATGTTAATTAACAGAATAGACAAAGAAATCAGCTTATTTAAAAATGCATTTCTGATTCTCACAGAAAGTAAAAGGTTCAAACGGTCCCAGAATCTCTCTAGGTAGATTCAGGAGCTAAAAGATTGCCAGCAGTTCATTGAGATAACTTAATTATCTGAACCCCGGTAATTCATGAAATTAGAAATTCATGCAGAACTGGGCATGGTGGCTCCTGCCTATTACCCCAGAACTCAGGAGACAGAGGCAGGAAGATTTCTGTGAGTTGGAGGCTTGCCTAGGCTACATCGTGAATTCAGGGCCTGCCTGAACTACAAAGCAAGACCCAGTCTCATATACACACAAAAAAAATTCACCCACACAGAAATAAAAAACAAACTATTGCTGAAACCTTCATGGAGTGAGCAGAAAATTTATGATCACATTCAGAATGACCTTGCCACTTATAAAGTATCAACTAAAATAAACACTCAGTGAATGTATGTAATGGAAGGCATTTAATTCTCACAATAGTTTTTTTTTTAAAAATTTTTAATCAGGAAAGACTTATTATTTCCAATATATACAGAAGAGTTACTGAAATTCAAAGATGTCACATATGTTGGTCAAGGTCACACCATTGACAAAGGAAAAGATCCATGTTTCATTCAGTTCAGGTCTGTCTCCTTGAATACATAGCCCTTGACCTGTCTATTGTACTGGGCTATCAGGGATAAAACTTCAGAAAAATGAACCTTCCTGAATCACAGTTTCCCTAGTGAAATATACACACAAGTAAAGTGTCTCACAGAATTCCAGAAACATAGCAGGTGCTCAAAAACAGAAAACTCCATTTTTCTATTTCTACTTTGGGGTCTCCTAATTGTATGTCACCTAGTCTTTACCTTTTATTTCTTTTTAACAATTGAGCTTTCAATTTTAGCTGGCTATAGGGCAGCCTAAGATAGAGATTGTATTTCCCAGACTCCTTTGCAGCTAAGTTTAGCCATGTGACCAAGCTCTGACCAATGGGCTGTACTTGTGGAAGTTTCCCAAAAGAAGGCAATGAGTCCACCTGCCAGACTTCATCCCTCCTGCTGACTGGCATGCAGAAATGAGAGCTAACAGTTAGTGCTCAATAAGTCCCTCTGAACCTGATGGAAACGGGCAGCAAAGATGAGCCTTTGATATTTGTGTGTCCATCATACTGTACCCACACTTTTGATATCCATATTCCTTTACAAGAGCAATGAATTTCTATCTTGTTAAAAAATACTGTTCTCAATTCTTTTTCACAGTTCAAAACCTAATTCATAACATAATCCCCAATTGAAGAATTTTATGCAAATGAAGAAATTTAAATATACTGCAGAAAAGGCTCACCTTTTGATATGAGTAGATACTTTAAATACAGTGTTCAGTTCCATCATCATCTAAAGAGCCTACATTTGCATCTGCTAGTGGAGATTGCCAAAACCCGGGCAGCCATAAAGACAAGGTAAGATAGTATCCATTCCCTTATGGACTCCAACTCAGGGGCGACCTCTGCCATACACCCAACATAATGGTGCCTGAAGAGCTATTAATGGAAGTTCTTATTATTCCTTTAAAATTCTTCTTTCCTGTTTAGTATTTAATAATCCACCAAAGGGCCGGGGAGTTAGCTCAGTGGTTCCGGCGCCTGTCTTACAAGTGCAAGGATCCGGGTTCGATTCCCCGGTAACCACATACAATACTGGGTGTGGAGACTCACACCAGCAGCAACCAGTACCACATACCACAGTGCCAGGCGTGGTGGCTCACGCCTGTAATCCCAGCACTCGGGAGGCAGAGGCAGGAGGATTGTGATGTGAGTTTGAGGCTGAGCTCAGGGCCATCCTGAACCACAAAGTGAGACCCTGTCTCAAAAAAAAAAAAAAAACCAAAAAAAAAAAAAAAAAACCTAATAATCCACCAAAGTGAGTTAAGCACTTGACAATACAGTGTTGAAAAACAGTGTCTTTTTAATCATGAGACAATATAAGAAGAAACAATTTCTTAATAACTGCAGCTGAAAAAGATGTGCAAAACAGTGGATTTGACAAATCCAAATCCTGAAAGCTGTTGAAGGATGTAACGGGGCCAACAGGAGCTTTTCTCTAAATGAATCTCTATTTCTATCTCAGTCCTAATAAGATTGTGGTGATCAATGTCAGGATGTCAGAATTGTCACAGAGCAGCCACAGATTTCACAATTAACTCCTTTTTCCCAAGCTGCAAAGATGCTCTGCTCATTCCACTAGACACTCCTTTGAGCTCTGGTGGTCACTCCTATTTCAGTCTTCTGTACCTCAATGAGTTGCAGCATCTAACCCCAAGTGGTGGACAGGACAAACAACTGCTCTTCTTTTTAACTCAGAATGTGGAGGTAAGAGACTTGTCGTCTTAGGAATCATAATTAATGCACTAAGCCCAAGTGGCTTCCTAGATGTTATCAGTTGGTACAATTGCTTTTCTCGTTTTGTTGGTGAGGAAGCTGAAGTCAAGATGATTAAAGAATAGTCCAGAGTCATACAGAGCTACTCTGATCTGTCACTTTGCGCTTTCTACAGAGCAGTGATGCTACTGGCTCACTTCCAGCCAACTAGGCGGTGCTCAGTCAGACTTCAGGTGTTAGGCCAGGGCCAAGAACAGCGCCCCCTGAACTGAATGTCCTTTTAACAGGCTGATGGACAAACTGGAGACATTGGAGACCAGATGTTCTTTGGAGCTCTCGGCTCCTCTTTCAGGGAGCACTGGTTAAATGAAAGATCGGGGCAAAGGAGGTAGTTACAAAAATCACACCATGCTCCAGTTCTGCTATGAACTGGAATGAGATGCTAACATCTGTAACAAGGGGCAGAAAACTGCTATTATTATTTAGAAGAAAATCTTTAACCCCCCAGCTTTCTCTGCAAGTCATACAATCAACTTCACCTCACACTGAGTTTGGGATGATCCAGGTGACAGAAATTCACACTGATCTACAGGGACATGGTTTCCCCTTGTGGGGAAGGCTGTGAGCAGGAGGAGGAGCATCAGAGCATAAGGCCAGTGAGCAGGACCAGTGAGTCACTGAGAAGCCAGGCCAGGCTTTGGTCTCCTGACACATCGACTCTTACCTCGCCAACCATTTTCACATCTTCTCGCCCATACCAATCCAGTTCATAGACTTCATGCAGTGACTCAGTGAGCTTCATGGAAGCCTCTTGCATGCCTGGCATTGGAGAAAAACAACTCTTGTTACAGGGAGATGGATGAGAAGGTTCCTACTTCCTCTGCTTTGCAAAGTTCAAGCAACATTTTGAGTACTTGCTACATATTTGTAGAAATATTGCAAAGGCATAACTTCTATGCACATCTACAGTCCACAGTTTATCTGGTGGGTTTCAGACTCATCTTTTCTTATGGAATATTTTTAGATTATTACACAAGGATGACAGATATTGGGCCTTGGAAAGAATCAACACTGTATCCTATTCTGAGATCTACAATAATAATACATCTTGCTCTCTGCACTATCCTTTTGCCAATGGTATCCATTCATCATTGTACTGAAGAGTAATGATCAATAAAACTGCAGAGTTTTAGAAATAGTATTAATCCTAAATAAATTCAGGTATAAGAAATAAAATCATTTTAGAAGCAATTAAAGAGAAAATAGAGGTCATTAGAGCCTACAAGTTAAAGGTGATTATGTAGTTTAAAGTGGTATGCTTACTTTAAGCATTTTTAACTACCTTGGTTAAAAATAATTAAGGCTTAATTGACCTAAAATTACTAAAATGGAAACACAAAATCTTATGATTTTCCAGTAAATTACAGCTTATGAATATAATTTTATTTCTACAAATACAATTTTAGATCAAATCTACCAAAAACTTTGAGGTTCTTAAGACTATGGGACTTAGATTTTCATGACAGGTACATCTGGTATGTGACAAAAGTATGGCTACAGGTAAGAATGAAGATATGAAGTTGTCTGAATGTGACATAGTGATATAAAGTATCGCTAATGTCTTGTCCAGGTTCTGCTCCCCATCCTCCCAAAGCAAGGACGTGAAAATGTAAGTGCTGGGTTGCAGTGGAGATAGTTCATGGCTGAGCCCAGCACAAAGGCAAACAATTGCTTGGAGAAGTCTTTCTCTAAGACCTAACTTTCACTGTTAGCCAGAAGAGGGGATCTGGCCAGGCTGCTTTCTTGGCCTTTGGCCCAAGGGGTAATGAAGAAGCTGGACAAAGGGACAGATGATAAAGCTTAATGTCACTGATTCAAAGACAGAAGCTATTTCTTAAACAAAAACCTAAAGCGTGTGCTTGGTGGTCAGAAGGCAGTCAACTCTGGGCTCAGTAATGAGACAAACTGGATAAAAAAAAAATACCTGGAACAAGAGATGGACATTCCTGAAGAGTATGTGTAAAATTCACCATACAGTTTAGTGTATTTTTATCATACTTAGGCAGCTTCTAGTTGTAGACATCTCCCTTCACTCCCTCAATAATTCAGATACACTTTTAGTCCTTGTACCCCAGAGCATGTGGGATAAAGAAAGCATCTCAGAGGTTCAGGAAGCATGAAAGCCTATACCCTCCTCTCCCTGAAGGGAGCATCACCAAGTTGGTGAAGGATGCTCCTGGCAATGAAGTGGATGGTCCACAGAGTTAAGTGGCATAGCTCACAAAACCAAGGCAAGATAAATCAGAGCCAAATGTCTGAAGAAACAGTGATAGATATATTTAGATATAGATATAGATATAGATATAGATAGATATAGATATAGATATAGATAGATATAGCTAAAACTGATGCAGAAACCTCCATCCAACTCAGAACCCAAGCAGGTGAGAATATGTTCTTGAGATGGGGTCACCACTGGTGACTATGTTACACCAAGTGTCACATTTGCCCCGACCCAGACAGAAACAGATCTGTACCACAAAGTGTACCCCTCAAATCTGTGACAGAAGCTGGGCACTAGCTAAAGCCCTTCTATAATTCCAATGCCAAAAGACATCTGAAGGTTTCTTTAAATCTTTCTTGAGTCTGATAGAAATTATAAACAGCTATGTAGATAGGTGCTTAACTATGGCTAAAGAGCAAAAAATAGAAATGATGGCTTTGTAGGACAAACGACCTTCATGGCAAATTATAAAGCTGATGGAAGCCTAAAATAAAATTACCTAAGACTTTAGTCATTGAGACTAAAAGCACAGTGCTGCAGTACGTATGTCCATTAGCAGTCAAAAATAACCACTGCTTATTGTGTGGAAAAACAGTGATGGATAATTTGGAAATAAGCCATTTTGACATGGAAATTGTTTCCAGGCCCTCTATTCCTCAGGAAGGACTTTGAGAGATATACAGGAATCTATATCAGCTTCTCACTTTGGGACACAACAGCTGACACATAGAGCTTAAAGGGGAGGTTTAAGTTGGTCTCAGGAGATTTGGACCGTGGTTGGCTACTTCGAAAACAGGAATTTCATGGCAGAAGAACGTGGCAGAGGAAGACTGCTTAATTCATGGAGACCAGGGAGCAGAGAAGGGGAACAGTCCCACAGAGGAAGGAGCCAGAGCTCAAAGACACCTCCAAGACTCACCCAGACACACCCAGGAGTCTGCTTTACTAATCTGGTGCCGCCAGACAAGCTGACACAATTAAGGTGAACCATCACAACAGATGAGCAAGCACAAGCTTTTCTCCAAAGGGCTACAGAGACTGTCAGCAACTGAGAACCGCTATGGTTTGAATATATCTCCCTAAGCTCCTGGGGATCGTTGTTCAGAGCTCAAAATTTTAAGAGCTGATGAGGTGATGCAAGTTCTGTGCTCATGAATGGAATTATGTTGACACCGAAGGAGAGTCAGCTTGTCATCACAGGTGGAGGTCCCTGGAAAGGCTGAGTTCATCCCGCTTACATTGTGTCATGCCCAAGCGATGCCTCCCACCATGTTACAATGCAGCCAGCAGGCCTTGATCTCAGAATGCCAGTCTTCAGGACCAGAAGGCAGATACATTTCTATTCTTTATAAACCACCCAGAAGCACAAAAGAAACTATGACAAGAACTTATTCTCCTGAAAGAACACGACTGAAAAAAAAAATCTAAGAATAAAAATCCAAATTTCTTTCAAAATAAATAACCTGGCAACATTAGAGTGAATGCTACCTCCGGCACTTAACCATATTGAATGCCTAGTATTTCCCCAAAAGATTAGTGATTCACACAACTGTAAAACAACTGCCTGGCATGGTATCCAAAAATGTTATTATTATAGCATTGAATAGGAACTTCTTCCCTAGCTTCAAAATTCTGGACCTTTTCCAAGGCATTTCATAAAACATCCTCTGTTTCCATTTTCAGTTGAATTTCTGCTCTTCTATTTTCATCCCATAAGACTGATGCATAGACTGCACAACTTCATGAGTACTCAGCTTGCATAGCCTGAGGATAGATGCACTGGTTAAAAAAAACATCAGTTCAAATACATTATGACAATAACCAGCAGCCGCAGTAAACCATGAAAAGAATGTCTAAAATATGGTGAGTATCTAGCAGTTTTGCCTCACTGTTGACAAGATGGCTCTCTAAGAAGCCAACAGCTCCCTCTAAGGAAAGCAGGAAGGAAAAGCTGTATAGGACAAGGGTGCAAAAGTTAAGCACAGGTTGAAGTGGTTCAAGAACAGGAACCCTGGACCTTAAATTTTAGACACATATAACAGTGTAACTGCAATTAGCACATGTAAATTACTCCCCCTGGGCCACTGGGGGAAAGAGCTTGTGTGTCCACCATCCTTGTGTCTGGCATCCACCGTCACCCACATGCAGTGACTCTTAATTCCAAATCCTTCCTGGACATCACTACTAGAAGGCCTAACCATCACATCAAACTTCACTTGTCCAAAACTCCTAAGTTTTCTGTGCAAAACTGGTTTTACTCTGCTTCCCAGTCTTCACAAATGACCCAGTCAGAAAACTGGGAATTGTGTTAGCTTCATTTTCCCATAGTGAATGTGTCACCAAGATACACGCTTCTCCCTGAAGCTTGAATCCAGCCTTCTTTCCCTCCCACTGCCCCTGGCCTGTATTAGCTGTCCATCCACTCTTATTTGGATTAGATGGACTGTAATTCATGGAAACAGTACAGCAAGCCACTTGGCACAGAGCCCACATTCAAATGTCTGCCGCCATCATGAAAAATATTTTTGAAGTCAGTGTGGTATAAGAATTAAGACTATCGTTTGCAATCAACTAGCCTTTGTTACAATCTTGGTTCCAGCACACACCATCTGTGTAATTTTTAGGCAAATTATTAATCATCCTGAACAACCATTCTCCAAACTGTAAAATACTAAAAAATGATCAGAATTTTTGCCACAATATTATATTAAGAAGTATGCCAAATTAGGCATAGAAAAAGTTTATCTCAGTGTCTGGCTCTGTAATAGTCAGTAAATATCAGCTCTTATTACACTATTGGACTGGACCTCTGGCACAGTTCCTTACACTTTCACCTTCTATAGCCTGAATTCCTTGTAATTGCAATAGCTCTTTTTTTCTAAGACGCTTTGCTGAACAGGCAACTTGTTCCTTTGCCTCCAATAACACAGCAACTCCCTTCCCCATTTGAGAATAAAACTTCAGATTCATACAATACAGAAAGCCCTTCTGTATACAAATGCTGCCTTCTCAATTTCATGTAGCTGTGTTACCTGCTTGGGCCTCACACTTGTATTTATTCCTGAAAGAGCACAGGCTTCTTCCTGCCTCCTGGCCTTCTGGATTTTTCTCCAATTTGAAAAATCCCTCCAAAGTCCACCTCTTTCTGCAGCACACTTAAGCACTTGACTGATCACTACTATGCCTTCCTTCTGGGCCCACTGCAGAACGACGTGTTCTTTGGAAGGACCATTCCTGCCCCAGTCCACTGCCCCAAGTACAGTTAAAAATGATACCAGTTAACTTCAAAAATAAAATCAATTAACTAAATAGTCTATTAATTATACTGAATCATAAAGATGGACCGAGGTGAATGTCACCCAGAGAGATCAATGATAATAAGAATAGAAGCCAGGTACAGTAACATACATCAGTAATCCCAGCCCTTTGGGCGGCTGAGGCAAGAAGACAGAGGCTTGAGGCACCTAATGGCTTAAGGAGACCATGTGTCAGAGTGAAAAGGGGCTGGCCGTGCAGCTCAGTGCCAAGGTGGTAGGGGAGAAGACCTCAGCCTTCTGAAACACTGCTGTGTTGCTCCCTACACTACAGAGCTACCGGTTACAATGGCTTTTATGAGAAAACAAAAATGAACCACAAAAACACTTTGTAAGTGCAAATTATGATCCAAAAAATGACTATCTACTGTCTTTAAGTGTTTCTAAGACCCGAAATGCATTTTAAGAACACTACTTGTTTGAGATTTCTAGAAGACAGAAGCACCCAGCAGCCATCTAACTCAGGGGAATCCTGCTGCCCCACAAGCTCCTTGAGGTTCACCTTAGCACAGAGAGGACCCTAAGAAGCTCAGTAGCAACCTGTTTCCACAGTCATCCCAACCAGCAGTGGCCAAGGTCACTTCAACTTCGGTCTTTCCTGGAGCTTCACTGATTGATCTGATTCCATCAGCAAAGCCAGGGGAGGGAAAGTGGTGGTCACCCCTGCTCTTGACATGGAAGGATGGCCACTGGGACTGGAACCCACAGTAGGCTGTGTCCTGCTCCTTTCTGGAGCTGGTATCTCACTCCCAATGGAGTCTCCTTCCAAACCATGTTAAGGAAAAGAACTTCCATACTAAGTAGTAAAAAAGAATAAATTATATAGCTTTGGGAAAGAGAAAGTCCACTCATTCATTCAATAAATTTATCTATATTTTTCAAAATCACAGAGAAATAGCCTATGCTTGAAATAATATATTGGGTGCCTACATTCACATCTTAAGTCAGTAACAGCAAGAATGTCTTCTACTTTCTGGCTTAACTATTAGAGATATTTGAGGCTAGTTATGAGCTAGAAGGTTAATTATGAGCTCTCTGAAGCTGTGAAATTAAAATATACGAATATTATTTCTTTGCAAGAGTAAAGTATAGTCAATGACATTTATCATATACTTGTGCTGGAAATTTCAGAGGTAACAGGTCTAAAATGCTTAGCAAAGGGCCTGCCACATACTAAATGCTCAATGAAAAACAGTAGTAGTAAGTCACATTTTTTCCACTGTAGGTGAGCTAGGATTTGTGAGATCAATGTCCTACTATTGGTTCAGTAGTTCCAGTGTATGTAAGCAAAACCAAAAGGTCAAGGAAAAGAAGATAGTATTATACAAGACCCCTGACTGCTGACTGGGATGAGGCCTACCAGTTATTTAACTCTCCTGTGCTTCTCTTTTTAAAAGTGAAGTGAAGATAATACACAAGGTAAGATGATCATGTATGTTCATGAGCTTGAGGCTATCCTGGGCAACATAGTGAAGAAAGACAAGGAGAGGGAGGAGAGTGACAGGGAAGAGGAGGAGAATAAGAGAAAGAAGAAAAAAGGGAGGAAGAAATAAAATTATAAGTAGTAAGGAGGCTTGGGTGTTACTTAGTGTTCAGAGTGTGCTCAGTGTGTAAGGCCTTGGCTCAATCCATAACCAAAAATAAAATATGACTAGTAATATGAAAAAGTACACTCATGTAAAGGATTTAACAGAGGGGACTCTAGAAGCTGCTCCCCTAAGACTCCACGGTACTGAACTTTGTGATTTTTTTAAAAAATGTCTTTGAATTTCGGGAGGAAAAATGACGGCATCTTCCTTTTGACTTTGTGTAACAGTCTCGGATAATTCATGAGGATAATCATTTTTTCAAATTCACTCCCCTTCTGTAACTTTTCTTTAAATGTTCTGCTGGCCCTGTTTCCAAAGCTGGAAACAAACCTACAGCCCTGCCATAGGAAAAGTCTTCTCTCACTGAGCCACAGCCCCTGGCCTGCCTATTTTTTATTTAACCAAATGATTTCTACTTAATTTTCTCATTGGGATCTTCATATATTGATTTAATTTCCTTAAACATATTGTCAAATTGGTGGTAATTTTAAACAGGTTTATGAGCTTTGCATTTTTATGAAGTCACATTCTTAAGTATTTCTGGGATTTGCCTTTTCAGTACCATGTAAAGACTTTGTCCACCCAAGACTGAAGACTAATCCCACTATGCTTTCCTCCAGTACAGTAGAACTCTTCTGTGTACACCTATTTAAATTTCTACTGTACAGCTCTGGAATTAGAAAAGAGAATAAAATGTGACCTTGGGGATTAGTTCTGTCTTTGTCTGGCCAGTTTTCCTATTACTAAAGGCAGCTAAGTAAGGTAGAAATAGAGGACATTAGATAGGGCTGGGCCCTCACAAGAGTCACTATAAAAGATGAAAACATAAGTGTGGCCAGAGGCTCCTCTGTTGGAGGCCAGACCTACATCCTTCCCCAAGAGATGAGGTAAGTGCTAATACTTGAGCCGATAAAGTCTAGATAGACATAAGTCATCCCTGTGGGTACCAGGACCTCCAGACCCATCCTCCCCATGTGGGCTTGCTATGTCACTTACTTCCCCAATGGATCAACATCACCTGAGTGGCTATACTTTTTCTCATATTGGTTTATGATAATTTTGTCCTGTGTTGTACTTACCTCATGATCTTCCTCTATAAGACTTCTCCTGTGAATTGGGATCCCTGATGACCCATGTGGGTCCCTCTCTCTTAGAAGCTGTCTCTCTTAGAAGTTAAAATCTTTCTCTCTCAATAAATAACTCTTAATCTTTACTTCCATTGTTCCTCAAAATTCATTTTTCAATTTTAGGGGACATGACCTTGATGTATCTGACACTGAGCAGGTTGGGAGTTATAATATTTCCTTTACATCATTTGGAGATCCTATGTGATTTCCAAGATCCCTTAGAAGAGGATTCATCCTTTCTCCAAGCACCCTAAAGTCAGCCTTATTATGAAGTATCATAATTGCAGGTAACCTTGTCCCTGACTGGGACAGGGTGGCTGGTGATCAACTGGTCAACCAAGTGCAGGCTTAGGCAGTGCACAGCTCCACTCCTCCTTCCTCCTTCATTATTCCTTGGCAAAGGTTAGAAATAAAGCCATGGCTTCTCTGTTCCCTGCAGTGCACATGGACAGGGCTGCAGATGCAGCTGCTGTGGGCTGGCCAAAACCAGTCCCAGAGGGACCCTCCCTGACTCTGCCTGCCCCCCACACACTGCAAGATGGCAGCAAGAGTGGGCTCATACTCAGCTCTCAGGACCTGTCCTGCCTGGCATATAAGCCACCAACAGCTTTGCCTACACAAAGTCTCCAGCTCACTCTATCTAACAAATCTTCCTGGAAATCTCTGGCATGTGGGTGGCATTTATTCTTAGCTCCCAGCAAAAAGGCAGATGTATTTTGCCCTCCTATATCCTGATTATTATTGCAATGGAATTTGGAGGTGGGCGGGGTAAACACCTGTGTTCAAGCACCCTCCCTGCCAGAAAGCTAAATAGCTTTGTAATTAACATGCGATCTTGTCTCCTGCAAATTCTGAGAACAACCTGTGCCTGAGAACAGGCAGTAAGTAAACAAGACCCACACATTACCTTTGATGGCTGCTAAATACCCTCGGAGCTCTCGCTGGAGTCTGGTACCTTCTGCCTGCAAAACACACAAGCACAAAATGCTAAAGGTCATGTCTGTATTTTGCATACAAATACTTGAGAAGCAATAATCTCCAAAGTGTCTGTTGCCAGAAGGTCATTCTTTTTTTTTTTTTTAATTAACACATTAGTTACACAGATTGATGCACTTCACTATGGCATAGTCATACACACACCTAATGTATCTCACAGTTTCCTCCTTTCTCTTTCTTGTTCTCTTTCTTTTATTTCCTCTCCTCTGTCTTTCCTAATTGCAGATATTTATGGTGAAAAAAAATAAATGTGGGGACAAAGACCAAACAAGGTGATGATGTCCATCAGTCGAGATACTTATTGAGCCTAAAAGAAGGCAAGTAAGATTTGCTAAGAGTAGAAAATATACATTACAGCACTATCTCTTCTCTAATTTCTCTTCTCTGGGGGAATGATAGCATAGACTCCATCACCCCTGTTCATTATGGCAGCCACACGGGCACAGCACAAATGGTGGATCCCAACTAAACCACTGGGTTTTGCACTGTGAGGGTATTTAAGAGACTTAGTACAAAAATAAAATACCACATTAATACATTTTATACTGACAATAAATATATCTCAAAATAATAATGCTGTTAGAATTTAAAATTATTTCCACCTGTGTTTTACACTCTTAAATATAGCTCTTTACACATTTTAAAGTATATATGCAATCTGTATTGTATTTGCAAAAATAGAGAAACTGTTAAATCATAAATTTGAATGGATGAAAACTTACTTTGGTTGAGATTTGGATTACCAATAGTGCAAACACTGACAGGCAGAGGAGGTTAAGTAATAAGAGGCCAACTGGCTTCCATGAGCAGAAAAGCAGTAGAGGCATTAAGAGAGGCCTTTCTGAAAAGAGGTCAAAGTGGAAGGAATAAAGACAAAGGCGATGGCTCAGCGATGGGAGCTTGAGTCACGGGGAGAGATGGGACGGAACTGACCAAGAGAGACACCACCCCTCAGAATCATCTATCCCATCAGACAGTGGATAATTTAGAGAAAACTGTTGCTGAAATCTGATATATGATCCCCCAGATAGATCCAGATCCAAGCCAATCCGAAGTCTATGGCCTCAATGGTATTATTAGGAGGGTTTGAATCCTCCCAAAGTCACATTTGTCCAACTATCTCAGTATGGAACCTAGAAGTGGTAGAGCACCTATGGACACACGGAAACCTAAAGCAGCTCTCTCAAACATCATTTCATGAAAGTGGAGGAGAGCAAGTGGAAGAGACACTGTTATTTAAAACCACCGGGATATTTAAACTTAGTTATGTCAACTTGGTTGGTTTAAAAATGGAGATGATGTATCTGGGTGGATCACGCAGGCATGACTTTGGGCACTGCATAAGATCCTCAGTCCCTCTCTCTCTGGTGCTGTTCCCCTGCTCTGCTCCCATGTTCCCTGAATTAAGAACCTTTGCTCTATTGTTCCTCCTACCATACTTCCACCTAGAAGCCAGGCGGCCATGGACTGAGTCCCCTGAAACTGTGAGGCGAGTGAACCCTCCCCTCCTTTAAGTTGCGTCTGTCAGGCACTGAGCCCCAGTGTGGGGGAAGCTGACTGATACAACCACAGAGCCACCGGCTGTGAAGTAGAATGAAAGACTGTACAGAGCCGAGACCTAGACTGTCACAGACATCTCCAGTTTTTGGCTGTCTGTTCTGCTGTACATGGTCTCTCTGTGAAGAATATATGAGAGGTACTGAGCTAACATGAGGTTTGGTTCCCTCCAGAGGACACTCTGCCCTCAGGGAGGCATGCAAAGCCCACCATGAAAAAGTATGACTCAGGATCACTAGGATTCTCCAGGACACCTAGAGTAGCAGAGTAGCAGGGAAGGGCGTACACTTCCCAAATATCTAAGGAGTGAAATATGTCAAGTGGAGGACTTAATTGAGCCATTACCACCCCTTTCCAAAGAAGAAAGAATGAAATAATTCAGGCTTCACTCTGTACCATGGATTCATCTTGCCTAAGGGAAATAACAATGACTTTAAAGAAATGAGATAAGAATCTCAGAAGAGATTTTCATATGTGTGGAAGCAAGTTCAAATTTTTTTATATGGCTTAAACAGATGAGTTCAATTTGAGTAGATAAACTGAAGGCTAATTTGCATGACCTCTTTCTTTCCTGATTATTAAAATCATTAATTTCTCTATGAGTATGAAACTTTCATAATTCATTCAGTCATAACTACAATGAATTTCATCTGAAGTTCCTTATCAATCAATGAAGCAAAAACAAAATGCTCCAGACAGAAATCCTTCACTCACAACACACTGGGAGTGGTTTCTCCTACACAAAATCTATATTGCACAATAAAATTCCCTTAACATTATGAATCTGTAGGAGCCACAGGTGTGTTAATTGAACATTTATTATTCATTGTATATATGGTTTACACTGAACACTCTCCTGTGACAAAGACCAGGATCTCTGCCAGTAGTCAGTGGAGAGTCATGTTCTATCGGGACCACAGCCATGGGTCTTGATTTCCTTCAAGGCAATAAGACAACAGAAGCTAAAAAGGACAAAGGCAAGACTTAAAGAGAAAGCTGGGTCTTGGCTGATGCAAGCTGCTTTGGGGAACAAAGGCATCCGGTATTTAATGATTACAAGCATGGGGAGAAGGAGAGCAGGGCATAGTCGGAGGCCTCTGGCTGAAGAGAGTGAGGCATCTGAAGACAGCAGTTATCATGGGCAGGGCTGCAAAAGGGAGCCGAAGCTTATTCCCCTGGAGAGGACAAATGGGCACCGGGACTAGGTCGTAATTAACCAGCACTCCACCAGCTCAGTGAGGGAAGCCATCCCTCAGGGGAAAAAGCATTTAACTGGAGTCAAGCAGAGCTTGGCTGGAAGTGAACTCAGCGGGCACTGCCACTTCGCAGGCCCGGTCTTAGGTCTCTGTGGCCACCATTGGCAGGGGATCTGTGCTCACTCAGCTCTGCCATGTGACATGTCACCGTGAGTCACTAAGGCTTCGGTCAGACTCCTAATATAATACAGCTGAATGATGGGGAAGCAAGAAGCATGTGCCACTTACTTCCTGCTAGTATTGGGCAGTGGTGTGTGACAGTGTTATCTCTTAGCCTTATTTTTCTTCCATGAATAAAATGCACCGCGTCACCATCCGCTTTAGTGTTATGACTCTACAACAGTACACCCCATGTCTTCTTTTCTTCATTTCCCTTCTCCTTCCACAACCTTCCCTCTGTTTCAGCCATACTGAGCAGCTCTTAGAAGCTCTGCTTTCTGGAAAAGGCTCTTCCTTGGTTTGTCTCTGTAACATCACCTCATCCTGCCTTTTGCTTTCTCCATACTTCACTAATGATGCTTCGGTTCCCTGTAATGTTTCCTCCATGTATTCACTGATCCCAGAACACAACACTGGCACTCAGATTTAAATTAACAAATTCTTATCCCTCCACTCAGATTTCACTGAATTAGAAGTGCATTCCAAATTCCCCTGAAAATTATCGTTTCAATAATTCAGCCATGGATGGTATATTCTGTGAGTGCAGAAAACATATTCCATACTCTACACCCTTGGGGCCACACTCCTGTGTTTTTCCGTGCAATTTCTTTGTGCCATTCTCCACAAGATGAGAATTTGAGTTGTTATTCTCCCTCTGGATCACAGCAACAGGACAGCCAGAGTAGAACAAATAATTAAGTTGTCTGAACTGCCCAGCAGTCCTCTTTGGACAAGATCCAAGAAGGAGCTTCCACCTACAAAATTCCTTGCCCTGCTACAACTGCAGCAGAATGCCCTGGCTCAGGTATTGGCCAGAAGGTTTTTATCTTTTTCAATGGAATCATATATCAGAGTCAGAAGGTGCCAGTACTGGGGCTCAGCTGGTGCCCAGGCTCATTTTCCTCCCACACAGCCTGAGGGAGCGAAAGGCTTTGCAATCTTCCTGACAGAGATTCACCCACACCTCCCCATGGGCTCACTCTCTCCCAAGGATGTCGTTCTACTGATTTTCTGCAGCCTACCTCTCCTGCAAGACCTGCTGGGTCATTTTGGGTCTCTTCATGGAAAAATAAAAAATTCACAAGCAAGCCAAGTGTGGTGGTACACACCTATAGTCTCCAGCACTTTGGAGGCTGGGAAAAGAGGATACTGAGTAAAAGCTCAGCCTGAGCATTGTCGCAAGACCCTATTCAAAATTTACAGATTTGTAGATGCTGCTTAGTGTATAAGCCTTGGGTTCAATCCCCAGTACTGTCAGGAAACAAAACAAAATACCTTACAGAGATTTAGAAAACACTGTCTCCAGTCAAAATCTTTTTATTCCCTTGTCGAGTGAAACTTCAAAGCTGTTCCTTTATTTCATTACTACAATGGGTACCTCTCACCATAATGTCCCTGAAAGATTAGACTGAAGCTAAAAATCAAATTAAATAGTGAAAGAGTACAGCGGGCACAAATGATGCAGAGACCTTTGTTACTCAACACAAGGAAACCATATCACAACTCGTGTTTTTGAGCTGTTTGCTATCAGGTTGGTTCCAGTAATAGGGTTCCTGAACTATGTGCATGTACCTCAGAGAGCTCAGTATGAGTTGGAGCAGGAGCTTCCCAGACAGCCTGGCTCTGGGCAGCTCTGATTTGTCAGGGTTGTCAGCATCTTGCACAGTCTAGACCCCAGTTCAGTTCCCAGACATTGAAAGATTAAATCTGTGTAGTGCCAAAGGAAGAGTCACAAACTCTCCTTCCTCAAAACCTGCTAGATGCTGGTAATAACACAGAAGAGCTGGGAGCTGAGGCCAGAGAATTGCATGTTTGAGCCCCACCTGAAAAATTTAGAGACTTAATGAGATCCTGTGTCAAAATAAAAGATTAATAAAGGGCTGGGGTGTACCTCAGTACAAAAGCGTGGGGTTCATTCCCAGTGATGAAAAATACACATAAAAGAGGAAAGGATAGGCTGTCTCCAAACTAAACCATATCTCTAATATGAAGAGCAGCAGAAAATTTGATGGTCTGTCAGTTTTGAGTTTTAAAAGCAGGACTGTAGTAAGATGCAATGAATAACACTTGGAAATTAATGAGTCAAGTTGTTTAGTATTTAGATACAGTAAATTCTGATGTGTCAAAATATGTTGATATCTAAATACCTATGCCGATGACATCTAGATCAAGAAGGAAGAATAATTCTGATAGCTTACCTTTATCCTAGTTATTCCTGCCCAGATAAAGCCAATATCACAATCAAGCCAATAAATGGATTAGATTATGGATAAAATTCACTGAAGCAATGATTTCTTACGAACTAAACAATGATAACAGCACGCATACTACCATCGGGGGCAATAGTCTCACATATAACCATGCCGCGCACAGGATAGGTCTGAGCAGGGCTGTGGATGATGTTGGCCAGACTGACATGCAAACCTAAACCCAAGAGATACCATAAGGGAGGGTCTGCAGGTCTAGCAAATACCTCAAGACAATAGGGGTTTAACACCTGTTGAACAGCCAGGTTTGGTTATACCCACCTGTAATCCTAGGGCCAAAGGATCACAAATTTAAGCGCATCCTAGGCAACCTAGCAATTTACTGAGAACTTGTCTAAAAATTTTAAAAGGGCTAGGGATGTAGCTGAGGGCAAAGGCCCAGGTTCAATCCCCAGTACTGTAACTAAAAGAAAAATAACTAAATAAATCTGTTAACTATGCAGCAACTTAGTGAATTATCTTACTAAGCTATGATAAATGTAATTACTGGTTTACTGTTAGTTAATCCAGTATAAAAAGAACAAGGAAAAACAGGAGAAAAAATATCAGAGACATAAAACACCTTACCATGAGGTCGCCTCTGTGAGTCAGAAGCTGTGGGATGGCATTTAAAAAGGGCTCTGGAGCCAGTGGGTAGTGCTAAGAGAAACAGGAAATCAGGACCTGAGAGGTCGGGACGTCATCAAGCTGTGGTTTCACCGAGGTGAGTTCTATCATGTCCTCTGGGACTGAGAACTGACAGACATCGCCATCACTACATTATTACTTCTGGCCTTTGCTGACATTTTTCTCTAGAATGTGGCTGATGTAACACATCCCAATTAAAACTGTCTCAATTGTTCATACTGCAAACAACCTAATTGAATCATGAAAGCGATGTTAATAAATTTTTGAAGCTATTAGTTTTGAAGCTTAGAAGAAAATTAGATTATCAAGGTGCTGAACTGTGATGAGACCAACACGAGCACCTGGACTAAAGATGACTAATAATCCTTAATATCTGAATCCACTGTGATCAAAGGCATTAGGTTTCCTAGTGTTACCAGGGCTCTCGGTGCGCTGGGAAATGGGGCACAGCCTGTGGCAAGTTCCAGTGCTGTACAACTGGAAAAAGAGAAGCTTTGAAAGATAAAAGCTGTGTCTCTAAAATTTGCCTTTCCGTTTCCTCGCTTTGAGGAAGGATTCGTCCTTACGAACTCAGCAACAGTGTCATAAAACAAGGTCTCTGAGTTTTGGCTAGTTTTTTAGTAGATATTAATGCAAAAGATACAACAGAGAAAAGAAACAGAAGTAGATGTTTGAAATCATAGAATTGGGCATACAGAGGTCGGGAAAAATTGAGGAGAAAGGAGAAAAACACCGAAGAGAACATCTCAGTTTCCAGGATTGTATACAGGATTTGTGGCCCGATTTTTAGCTCTCCTTGTCATCTACTCCAAGAGCATCTAGGATTTGAAAACCAAGTCAAATATACCTGCTACATCTCAACAAAACAAAATCAGCAAGCTAGCTAATCATCCAGTTTCTCCATTCTATGTGTTTGTTTTGCTGAGCTGGAGATTAAAACCAGGGCCTTTGCACTGAGTTACATTCCCATCTCTTTTTATTTTCCATTTTAAGATAGAGTCTCCCTAAGTCTCTGAGTTTCTCATGCTCAGCTTAAACTTGAAATCCTCTTGCCTCATTCTCCCAGAGTGCTGCAATTACAGGTGTGCACCACCACATCTGGTTCTCCTTTCATTCACCTTAGGCCACCAGATTTGTGTTTATACTCATCTGTATTCATATCTTTTGCAAAAGCTAATACATTGTATGAGTGACAGAACAGAACTGCCTAGTTAGGACCCTGAACTTATCACAGAATGTAGGCTGCCCACATTTGAGAGATGTTCTGTGCCTTCTTATCTTTGTAGGTAATCCGGTTTATGGCTCTTTCAAAGCCTCTTCAGTTTTCCTGTGTTTATATGTGTGTGCGTGTGTGTGTGTGTGTGTGTGTGTATGTGTGCATGCACGCGCACGTGTGTGTGTCTGTCTGTCTGTCTGTGTGTCTCCCTGGGCACACGTCTATACGAAGGGACTTATACAGTATGCTAAGGCAATATTTAAATTTCTTTTCCCCCTTTGCCTTAATACCTAGAGCACAGTCTTGACAGTATTAGCACAGGGATGACCAACCCGGAAATCAAAGGAAACACATGGGGGCCCCACCCAACTGCTCCGCTGGCTACGGTTCATTCCTCAGGGTACCTTTCTGTGGGCATGGAGAGCAGCTGTAGCAAAGATATTCTTCCATGGCAAATTGTTGGAGATACACTAGTGAGAGGGAAGGTAGCCCCACATTCCCTGGCATGACCCACCTAGCATGATTCTGAGGCTGCCACTTACAGCCTTTATTACTGTGCCAGGGCTGCCATAACAGCATGCCACAGACTGAGTGCCATTCACAAGGGCACTGATTTTCTAGAAGATCTGGAAGACAGAATTTAAAGGTTGAGGTGCCGGCAGGCTTGGTCTTCCTGGAGGCCTCCATGGGTCACGGGTGGCCTCACACGACTTCTTGCCTTTCCCTCCTTTTCTTGGTACATAAGTCACAGAGGATTAGGGTCTGCTCCAATGCCCTCATGCTAACATCCTTCTTCAAAACCTCTGCTCCAAGTACAGCCACACTCAGGAGTTAGGATTTAAACATGGGAATTTCATGGAACACAGTTCAGCCCTTACTAAAATAACAGCTTCAATGAAAGCCTTGACTCTCAGAACAGAAGCCCAAGGCCTCGATCTCAGTCAGCAACACGGCGGCCCCAGGGACACAGCTCAGTCCAGTGTCTCACATTACTCAGGGGGGTCAGCACCTTTTCAAAATGAGAAACTGTGTCCTAGAGGCTGAGAACTGGCCCCAAGTTACAGATCTGCTAGACAGCCAGGCTGTGCTGGAATCCAGGCCGTCTGCATTATTCAAGTCCTGTGTCATCCTTGAGAGCCCATGAGCATGGCCACTTCGCTGGACACTTCTGTGTCTTGGGCTGCCAAGACAGAGCTACAAATGACAACAGACAAAGCTGTCTGAGAAGAACCAACTGCCCATCAATGAGGGCCACTTAACTACACACTTAGATGCAGTCCCTGTCTATAAATAAAAGATACCAAAATCCTCACAAGCTCACAATTCTTCCTACTGCATCCCATGTGACTCAGCACATAGTGGTTAAGTCTGTGGACATGGAGATCGTATTGCCTGGCTGTAAAATATAAGCTCTGCAGCACTGGGGAAGTTTCACAGCCTCTCTATTTAGAAGATGAGGATGATCAAAGGACTCACTTCTTCCAGCTGTCATGAAAACTGAGGGTATCAACCCATGTAAAGGGTAAGTGGGTGACCTGCCATGTGTGCTGCTCCAGGCACAGGATAGATGTCACTATCACTATTCTACCTATTACTTTTCAAAATCACAATCTATGCAAAAACGGTGCTTCGTAAATGTTTGATGGAGCTGAGTTCTACCACATGCCCTAATGCAAAAGAATATCTTTCTGATGAAAATATAAGCCTTCCTGAAATGTACTCCTTGGGAATACAATACTTCCTCATTTTTCATAGGTACTTCTAAGTACCTAAAATACAGTTGAGTTTTCCATAAAGTTTTTTACAGCTTTAAATATTACAGTATTTGAGGGTCCCAAAACACACTGGAACAATTTATCCACTTAACAATGGATATGAGAAAAATCAAGTCAATCTGATAAATTTCTGCCTGGGGAAATGAGAATTCCAGCATGGATACCAAGAGCCAGAAGAACCAACAAGCTCATTCCCCAAAAGAAAGTTTTTAGGGCTTGTACTCAGTTCTCTCATAGGTAAAGTACAATCATAATTATGCATTGCTAGGAGAACCCAGAATGCAATTACCAAAGATTTTATAAATGTCAGAGTCCAACTCGAAGAAAGACTTTAATAAGTATACTTTATCATTGCTTTTGTCAAAGGCAATCAGGCTTGCAAGACTGAGAAATTATAAAGCTCTTTGGAAGAGTCTTAAACATAATCAGAAGTGGAAACATTCAAATAGCTATGCAATTTAGAAAACCATTATCTTTATCTATATAATTTCAGGCCTACATTTAAGTTGTTTGCCTCAAAAAATGACTCTTTGGAGACACAAGTGAATGATCTGACTCAAAAGTCCAGAATAGAACTCAGAAATTTGTTTTCTGTTTATTGGTTGTAGTCCTGGGGATTGAACACAGAGCATTCACACTAAGCTGCAGCCCCAGAACTTTCAGTTTTATTCTTTAATTTGAGATACAATCCCACTAAGTTACCTAGGCTAGTTGATTCAGCCTTTCCAAATACTAGAATTATAGGCTCTTATAATTCCTAGCACACTTAGCTAGGAAGCCATATTTTTAATGCAAAATGAGTTAGCCTACTTCATACAGTTGAGGTCCATGGTTCTGGATGTGAGAAAATAAAACCTCCAAGTAATGGTAAATCAGAAATCTCTAGGGCCAGGGAGTTAGTTTAGTGGTTCTAGTGCCTTCCTTGCAAGCACAAGAGCCCAGGTTCAATCCCTAGTAACCACATACAACAATGCCAGGTGTGATGACTCATGCCCACCAGCAATCAGTACCACATATCACAGTGCCAGGCATGGTGGCCCACATCTGTAATCCCAGAAGTTGGGAGGCAGAGGCAGGAGGATTGCTGTGAGTTTGAGGCTGAGTTCAGGACCAGATTGAACTACAAAGTGAGACCTTGTCTCAAAAAAAAAAAAAAAAAGAGGAAGGAGAAGAAGAAGAAGAAGAAGAAGAAGAAGAAGAAGAAGAAGGTGAGGAAGCAGCCTCTAATTCAGAGTTTTTGCTTTTTCCATTACTTAGAAAACAGTATCTTGATGTATACTACAGTATGTAGTTTTACTTCATATTGCTTTTTTAAAAAAAAGTTAAATATATACATAGCTCAGCCACCCTACGACATTGCTGCTAACACATCTCTTGTATTTAGATTACTATTTCAATGACTGTTTTATTGTTGAAAAACAATAAAACCTGCGTAGCTCTGCAAACCCACTGCAGTTCAGTGAGGCAGATGTTCACAACCATTTCAGCATCTCTCTAGGCTTGCATGAGAGATACGCCTAATTCTAAGCATGGTACAGTCCATCTGAGGCTTATTTAAAGAAAAGCTTCCAAAGTAGATAATGAGCTAACCTCATGCAGGGAAGTGGAAGATGCATGAATTCTATCTCTAACTGAATGCTGGAGAAAGGGAAACTAACCTCTCTCCAGGAAGCATGGTTAATTAATATTGTAAGATAAGAAAACAATTAAAGGTAGGTAACAGAATAGGACAGAGCAAAAGAAATTTTCAGAATAAAAACCAGAGCCCTTCTAGGAGTGATCACACAGACTGGTAACCAGATCCACTAAATAATGGCCCAATGATGCTTCAAACACCTTCAGTTTGGCTGCATCAAATTTTAGTTTGATCAAAAGCTTTTGATTTGTAAGGGACAGGACAGAACATACTCTTGTTAATGGAACAGAACAAATGCGAGGAAAGAGGCTAATAGATGGAGAGGCTCTCCAACCAGGTTTTGTTTTCTTTCTCTTATCCAGAACCATGGACAGCAACCGCACTTTCATAGGAAATGGGCTGACCTGTTTTACTAGCGTGCAAAGACATTTAATGGAGTGGTGAAAATGAAACAGTGAGCTTATAGAGAAATGTAGAAAGGTTTAAGAACAAAGGCTATATATTCCTTTGATACCTACCAGTAGGTATTGTCTGCCTATATCCACCAGAAGTTACCTGACCCGCCAATCATGATGGGTTATACTTATTACAAATAAGATTCTCAATCAAGATTCCACACACACAAAAAAAAAACCCACACTTCTTCCAAAAGGATATTACAATGAAAACTTTGGCAGCTGAGTGGCCAAATTCCTTTATTTTCTGTCATACAGCGAATATAGCTATGTATGAAGCAGTTAAACTAAGAACCTCTTAACCAATCCCATAACATTTCTTAACTACTTAGTGTACTAGATGAGCAGCACTATAGAGTGAGATCCTTCAACATAACATCCTGTAGACATCCAGTGAGCCTGGATCACAGAGTCAGAAGTGGTATTGTGTGAAGAATATTCTAAGAATACCTATTAAAGTAAGAGTGTACTCATACACTAATGTTAAACGTAGAAACCAGGACACCAAATGATGTTACAATAATAGACATACAGTAACATCATGTAAAGATTTGGTACTTTCTCTCTGCATTTTAATTCCTTCAAAATACAGAAGAAGACTTCTGTCTGCCAGAACACACACTTGATGCAGACTACTCCCGGGGTCCACACAAGGTCTTGTGCTTGATAGGCCCTCTGTAACTATGTGCTGAGTTGGTCAGCAATGCACCTGATAGACACACATCACAGCAAAGCAGCTCTCTCCCTTTTACTGGTTGTTTGACATGAAATGCCTGCTCTGAGCTCAAGCTAATCCCTTCAACTATGTCCTCTATCCCACTTCCCACCTACTCAATGAAAACTGCTATTTTCCCTTTTTTGATAGATCTTCTTAGTCTCCTTTACAACCCTTTAAAATGTGTTGTCTTGTCCTCATTTTCTCTCCAAGTCTAGCCTTATTTCTCAGAGAGATCACATGAGCTTCTTTTTCACACTCTGCACAGATGTCTCCAGAAGTCCAGGTGTCTGGTTTGCCGTATTCATCTAAGGCTTTTGTTTGTCTTCATCTAGAATTAAAACACTTTTCTTGCTTGCCATTTGACAGCCTTGCTCATTGCATAATGGACCTAAAGATTAGCCTGAAACTAAAGAAGACCTGTTCAGCCTTCTTGAGTGTCCCTAAAAGAAGCCTCCAAGGGGCTGTAAGTACATGTACCTAAAAACAGTGAACCACTGAAAGCCACAATGGCTTTTATATTTGCTTGTTTCTATGTGAGGGTGGCTTTCCCAATGAGCTCCATTCCCAGATTTTTTTGTTTAATTTGGAGATAAGGTTTCAATAAGTCACTACATTGCCCAGGCTGGGCTTAAACTTTCAGTCCTTCTGCCTAGGTCTCCTACCTAGGCGTGTACCATTGGGATGATAGGCGTGTACCACCATGCCCACCTCACCCCACACTTAGTGCCACACTGCTGAGCACATACAAAGGCTGTGACATGGCATTTCAGATATTCTGACCACTGCAATAATAAAAACCCCTGATATAAGCATATTAACACAGTTTAATTATTCTATTTTTTCATACTTCCTCAACCCTGAAAAATTTTATTTCTTTGCTCAGCTACATGACCTGGAATAAATGTCTATTTTAGATAAATGTGCAACAGAAGGAGTGTGTTCTATAAATAATATAACTGTCATTTTCCCCAGAGCTGTCCAGCCAAGAGTGGGCCCTCCTCCCACGGTGGAGGACACTATAGTGATTCCATTTAGCGAACACAATGGGACAGGAGCAATTAGAGGGGATTCTACCATCTGTGAAATCTACTGCTCCATTTCTAAGAATCTGCTGACAAACTCAGGGATTCTGGCTACCAACGTGTTTCTGGGGATCTCGAGGTTTACAGCATAGAGCAGAGACAAAGCAGTTCTCAAGTAGGGATCTTCTACTTCTAAACCTAGGAACATTTCATCCTTTAAAGCATATTTTTAATGAATAATTTCTGTCCAGGTGTTGGTCATTTTTCATTCCTTGGGATACAACACACAACGCTTACAAATGAAAGGAGGAAAGGTTTAGTCTGCCTGATGGTTCAGGAGATACCGTCTACAGAAACATGTATAGTGGAAGAGCCTACCCATCCCATAGAAGCAGAGCACAAAAAGAAGATCTAGGGACAAGAACACATGCTTCAGCTCTTATGGCAGAGTAGTACTCCATTATCCCTACATCTGTTGACGATCAGAAGGGCTGCAGCCAAGGTTCACTTTTTTTACTATAAATTGTGCAGCTATAAATATGGCTATACATGTTTCTCTTGTGAGAAACCCAAAGTACAAATAAGAAGCAAGACAAAGATAGCTATTAAAAAGTAGGAAGAACTGTTTTTCAAATGAGAAGGGAGACAAGAGGTGGAAGGAGGGGCCAGGGATTTAGTTCAGTGATTCCAACACCTGTCTTTCAAGTGCAAGGGCCCGGGTTCAATTCCCCAGTAACCATATACCTATACTGGGTGTGGAGACTCACTCCCAGCAGCAATCAGTACCACATACCACAGTGCTGGGCGTGGTGGCTCACGCCTGTAATCCCAGCACTCGGGAGGCAGAGGCAGGAGGATTGCTGTGATGTGAGTTTGAGGCTGACCTCAGGACCAGCCTTAACTACAAAGGAAGAACCTGTCTCAAAAAAAAAAAAAAAAAAAAAAAAAAAAAAAAAAAAAAAAAAAAAAAAAAAAAAAAAAAAAAAAAAAAAAAAAAAAAAAAAAAAAAAAAAAAAAAAAAAAGAAGAGAGAGAGAGAGAGATGGAAGGAGGAGGAGGAGGAAATGAAAGGAAAAAGAATTTAAAGAATAAAAAGACTTGAAGGAAAAATAATGGAAATAGATTTTTAAAATAAGGAAGGGAAGGAGAAAAAGAATTATGATGTCGTATGTATATGTACAAGTTCTCCATGATGAACGTGTTACATACTGTAAATATATTCTGAGAAATAAGGAATAATAATAAAAAGAATGCACTTTTCTAGGTCGCACTCCCAGTGACCACCTCCAAGCAGGCCTGCCTCTTAACCCCAAGTCCAGCAGGAAGTCACCCACGCGTGAAAGCACCTATGAATATAACACCCCATGATCCAATCAACCTCTGAATATGTGACTTTAGGGGGACACTTTTGATCTGAACCATAACACTGCTACAGTCTACAGAACAGACTGCCTAGCGAATTTGCAGGCTGTGTTAACGACTACCTTTCCTTAGGACACAAATGATACCTACTTACTGTAATCGTGCATGAACTATTGCTTATGTGTTTAGTAAAGTGTAGCTTATGGTCAACTTTGTCTCATCAACATCCTTTTTTATTTTGCAATACTCATAAAATTGGTTAGGTAACAACATTTAAGAACCAGAATATTTTATTGTAGCATAGCCATAGTACATAAAGGGAAAAACTGTCCAAACATAAAGTACCAGAAGTGGGGCAGAGAGGAGAGTCAGGGAGCTCTAGGCCAGGGGAACTCCTAGCTGGAGCGCTGAGTGGGTGGAGATTCTGCCCAGCAGGACTGAGTGGGGAGGGGGAGGACAGTGGGTCTGACTCAGCCCCTGGCCGGACAGTCAGGGACAACCTGAACCTGGGAGACACAGGAGACTATCAGGAGGCTGCTTGCATAACAGAGTCTGCACAAATAAATATACAGCTGAGGACAGTAGAAACCAAATTCTTCACTCTCAGAGAAGGAGGGAAGAAGGTTGGCCCCAGTGAAACTGGTGCTACTGAACTGTAACTGGAGGTCACCATGCTTTCTGATAGCTGCTCATATTCCTATTTTCTGGGGCAGACGGGGGACATGTCCAGTTGATGTTAATTGTTCTTTAAACATCCTAATTTTCCACTGAAATCCTCTGAGTCCAAAGGTTTCTTTTTTTCAGTTTTGAATTCACTGATTCACTTTTGTCCAGGGTTATAGGACTACTGAAGTCATCAGTTTCACCTTATTTAAAGTTTGTTAGTTTGAGGTTGTATAGAATCTGATCCATTGCGGCTGCTGCCTGAGTTTTAAGTACAGAGTTGAATACAGCATCCTCTTATTGTCCTTCAAAGGCTACACTGTCTAAAGTGATATTGTGGCTTCCTCTTAGACAATGGTGATATGGAGCTTTTGCTCTTGTCATTCTTGCCCATAGGTTTATCAATTCTGTTGATTTTCTTCAAAGAATCAGCTTGGTGTTCTATTTATTTACTCTATGGTTTGCTTATTTTCTCTTTCACTGGTTTTGTCCTTACCTTTTCTCAGTTTGCTTTGGTTTGCTTGCTCTGGGTTTATTTTGTACTTTTTTTTTCTAGTATTCTGGCATTGGAAGAGGTTACAGATTTGAGATCTTTGTTTCTAGTGTGTGCATTTAATGCTCTAAAATTCTCCAACTGCTTGTGGAAAAGTCATTCACTTCCCAGATCTTGCACTGGATTTGTTCCTATACTTGAGTCTCTAGGTAAGATCTCTGTTTTTACTCCAGGACTCATTATCTGGAATTCTAGTGTTTTCTGGACTTTGCTGCAGTAATCCAGATAATAGACAAAGAACTTCATTCAACTCATTCTCATTAAATTCTGAACAGGGGTATTTGCATTTTAACAATCTGCAGCTTCCCCTTGCAAACCAGCTGGAGGAGAAAGGAACTTGCCACTGTCCCCAAAATCACTCTTGCATGGAAGTTTCAAGAACTTAGCAAAGGAAGCTCTGAGACGGAGCGGGTGAGCAGATACAATGGTCTAGTCCTGGATGGACTTGTTATCCCCAGACCAAAATCACTGGGATCACTTGAGAACGCATCATAAATGCTGAGTCTCAGACCTCACCCCAGATCTGTTGGTCTGGAACTCTGCAGTTTTGGCCCAGAATGCTGTGTTGTGCCAACATCTTCCAGAGGTTTGAGGCAGCTCCAGTCTGACAAATGTTGCTCTGGTGGGCAGAGAACTCAATACCTGCAGTCCTAATTTAAATCCAAGAGGAAGCTCTGAAGTCTAAAGTTCTCATGCTGCCCTTTAGAACTGGACCATTATTCAAACTAGACCTGATAGGCTCACATTTAGCCAAAGCAATGGCAGTCTCAGAAAAGGTCACTATGAATATTGAGTGAAAGGTGGGGATGCTAACATATTCATGTCATTGTCCTCTGTGGCTATAAAGGATGGCTCAAAAGTATCTGCTAGATTTATCCATGCAAGCAAATGGCAGACATTTTTGGAACACAAGTACAATTTATCATAAATAAAAATTTCACCCACATGCTAACACATAGTGATGCTAACTTTTATTTTCGTTATATTTTATTTATTTTACTTTTATTTTATTTTCAAAAAGCTCTATTCTGAGCTATTTCTTTTTAATCATTATATACACATGCTAGGTTTTTTTAAATGTCATGAAAACTCCCACAAAAAATTCTTCCCAGAAATGAAAATGCACTCTAAGAATTCATTCAAAGCTATAACTTCTGGGCCAGGGATTTAGCTCAGTGGTTCTGGTGCCTGTCTTGCAAGCACAAGGGCCCAGGTTTGATCCCTGGAAACCACATATAACAATCCTGGGCGTGCAGACTCACACCCACTGGCAAACAGTACCACATACCACAGTGCCGGGCGTGGTGGCTCACACCTGTAATCCCAGCACTCGGGAGGCAGAGGCAGGAGGATTGCTGTGAGTTTGAGGCTGAGCTCAAGGCCAGCCTGAACTACAAAGTGAGACCCTGTCTCAAAAACAAAAACAAAAAAAAAAAACTACAACTTCTGCCATGACTTCAGCTTCAAATTGAGTGAGTTGTGTGAGACGTCAGTGCAAAGTCTTGGGGTTCCATGGGGACGAAAGAGGAAGGAAGCCATACAGCATTCCTGATCCGCAGGGCTGGCTCAGCTTCCAAACACTGAAGGGAGTAGCCATGTCTTCCCTTCACTGGTCCTGAATATCCACAGCTGGGCAGGATCTCAGGTGCCCAAGATTTCTCCCTAGTTTGTACATGGCCACCATCCTTTGCCTAAATCTGAAATGCTCTGAAATCTAAAATTTGAAGATGATGTATTAGTCAAAAACTATTGGATTTAAGAGAATTAGGAACTTCAGATATTCAGATTAAGGATACTCAACCAGTATAATCTAGACAAATATTCTCAGAAGATCCAAAAATCTCTAACAGCTGGAACATTTCTGGGGCCAAGCATTTTGGACAAGGGACATTCAACCTGTAAGGACTCAAGTCAGGTCACCACTCAGGAGTGGGAGCAGAGAGAGACAGTGGACAACACCGGATGTTTCAAAGATGAAATAGAAAGTTACAGACACGAGAAACAAGACCATCTATTCTTGCTTTTGGAAGGCTGCTCTGCCATCCGGCCAGTATTGGATGTTCAGGTCTCTGCTCCTTAAGCTGTGATTCAGAACTAGTTGTTTATCTAGACCCAACCAGCCCATCAGACATTTTGTTGCTGTAATTAGCACACCTGCCAAAAGTGTGATTTTATGAGCAGGAAGGAAAAGAGAAACCAAGGATTCCTCTTCCTCTGTGTGACCTTTGCTCTGCTCATTAATGGATCCATCCGCAGCCAACCGCCTGAGCTCAAAGTCACTGGGGCTCACGCCAATCATGGTTGGTACTCGTTAGCAACTGAATCAAAGGGAAAATTCCCTGGACAAGAAGAGTTAGAATCGGATTTTGTTTCCTCCCAGCTAGATTTCTATAATCCTTACTTCTGCTTAGCTTTCGTCATGGAAAAGTCCAAGTTCTCTGTGGAAGCGTTTGCTCTGCCACCTTCCGCTGTGCCTCGTTTTCCTCGCTCCTTGGCCTCGTTAACCAGTCTGTGACATCACAGCCAAAGAAGCAATGTGGACAACCAGGAGAGCACACGCAGACCTTTCGTTCACACAACCAGCCTTATGCAAAACATATCTTTAGAAAAGAGATTAGGGATCAAGACGAAAATTTGGATTTTGAACAAATCAAAGCTAAGCCATACGCTGGTATTGATGCATAGACTCTTCTGCCCCCTTTCTTTCTAATGCCAAGGAGCAGAGGACATGCCAGGAACCACAAAGGCCCTGAAGACTTCATAAAAGGGAACTTAAAAGCAAGCTGATGGAGCCCCAGAATGTCTGAATAGTTTCTAAAATATTCTAGAACACTGTACTGTTGATTAAGCACTATGTGAGTGTGATCAGATAACTATAAGATGATGCAGTAACTCTCATATAGTTCAAGAGATACAGTCAGTAGTTATCTTTTGGGATTTGGAAAATATATATTCGCAAGAAAAATGTGTCATGATTGTTAACTGTGATATGTTAAGCTGACTTGGGTAAGAACCATCTACCAGAGTAGTAAAGTTCTCAGCCTGACTGTGGATGATTGAAATGTAGGTTACAAATTTGCTACTCTTGTGAATACTGACTAATGTATGTGTGCTGTAGATTTCTGGGTTAGATAATGCCTTTAAAGTGCCACACATTTAGATAATGTCTCCTGCCATTAGGGTAATGATTAAACATGATGCTAACACAAAGAATAAAACTCGTAGAGGAACTGCAGTCTCAATAGAGCTTTAGTTGGCTGTTCACTTTTCTGATTAATACCACTTCTTTTCAGCATTTTTAATGCAAACAAATTGACAGTGACTATTGAGAGTAAGAGGATTTTTCTCTCTGTAATGCACTGATATCTTAACCTTCTGCTGTGCTTTTCAACATGTAATATTTCTATCAAAAGTTAATTACTCCTCACTTTCTGTTTCTCCCATCTCCCCTTATTCTCCTCTTCCTCTCATATAGAGATGAGAACCCTTCCCTTCACTATAAGGACTTCACTGACTTTAATCTTTCTGATTACAGGAGAGCAAAATGAGACTCTAGACATCCGAGATATTCTGATGGAAAATTATTTTCAAAGAGAATCAAAGGAGCTCCTGACATCCCTTGAAAAGTAACATTTCCTACACTGACAGCTGCTCTGCTTAATTCTTATCAATTAAACGTGTTGATTCCAATTTCTCCAGATTTTGGAGTTTTACCCAGACCTTGAAATCTGCTAAGATCCCAGAGAGAACAAAGGTGTAGGTTTGCAAGAGCAATTCTGTGCCATGTTCCCCACAGCATTTTTAAAAACGTACAAGGTGACAGGATGAGATAGCAGACAAGCACGACAAGGTCACCCCACACTGATTTCCTAGTGGCAAAGATCACTGAAATTAACTCAGGCAATTGATGAAGTAACTGCACTTTTCTCTTAATACGTTAGACAAAAATAGTCCTTACCAGAGTCAGTCAAAAGAGTCTAAAAACTTGTAATAAAATTCATTACAATCAGAAATGTGAAGTGCTCATCTGACATGAAGGCTTTACTTCCCCAGTTCATCCATCTGGGTGCTAATGACACAAACACCATAGAAGTCATAGACAAAAAAGAAAGCCAAGAGCAAAGAACTAAATGGCTCCATAGGGTTACACTAGACAGGAAGATGATTTCAAAGCATGGAGTCAAAGTCCTCAGGAGAGGAAGACTGTAAACATGAGCCACTTCTACAGTGCTCTTCAAGCAGACATTTGAGATTGCACCACTAAGTAAACACAGCTCTGACTAACAGGTGTGCCTGGGAGAAGGTCTTGCCAGCCAAGTGCAGGAGGCACAGTGTGAGAACTCAGCAGATGTGGCCAGATGTTGACCGGAAGCCTCTACTTCCTGAGGCAGACAGGGGGACCACTGGTTCCACGGGCTCGGACCTCTCATAGCTCTAGGAATAGTCTTTTCCACCTTTAGTAATTCAAAGTACTTTATAAAACTCAGTAATCTGGACCTAATCAATTTCTCTCCATCACTGCTTTGTTCTCTGGGTTAACCCCTCTTTTATCATCTATGGTCAAGACACAGGCGCATCATTCATTCACACTGCGCATCTACAAGGGATGAATAACACTATGGTGTTTCAATTTGTTTAAATTATCACGTTAAATTATCCCCTTCATTCATCCCACTGCTGTTATCACTTCCTGAAGCAGCTCTGAAGTCCTCTTTTTTGAATATCTTTAATTACTGACCTGATTTCTCTGATGTCTGGAATTGATTCAAATTTTTATTCTTCATAATCATCTTGACTTTGTGGAAAAGCTGGAAGTCATGCAGTTCCAGATCCAAAAAACAAGGTAGATGAGGACACACCATCAGGTGTTTATGAACCTGTTTCCCCTTGGGCTAGAAATAGTAGCAGTGTTTACCATTTTTCTAATCATTGTATTGAAGGCCTTCATAAAAGAGGCCACCCAGAACTGTGCAAGCACTATGGCATAAGTGTGTTCAAGGTACGAGGAAGGGAATTCATGGCAACTCTCACTATAGCAAAAGGTTCTTGCTTTGTTTCAAATTTAGACACTCTATCACACCCTATGTATCTGCACCTGTCAGGGCTTACTTAGTCTTACGATGAACCTGGAGACATTCAGAATGCCTTTTGGTGGAGACAGGTCTACATGTACCCTTGATGGGTTGATAATCCCTCCAGGTGAGGAGAAGAAACAGCAATAGAACAACAGGAGCCCTGATGCGTGTAGGGAAGGAGAACTCCAAGATCAGGATTTTGAGTTAGAAGCAAAGGCACTGACATGAACCCTGGGATGACTGACCGTTATTGGTGTTTGTCCCAAAGCCACCGTTTCCTCTGTGTAGAGTGGCAGCTCCAGTGATAGCAGGAAGGAAGTCCATGTCTTCCACTGGCCCCCTGTCCAAACCCCACATTCCAGAATCTGTTGACTCTACTCTCTCCCAGTCTGATCTCTAGATATGAGGGTTCTAATCTCAAAGACTCACCTCCTTTTTTTTCCCTCTCCTAACCCTGTTCAAATATTCTCTAAACAGTGATGCTCTGTGCAATGCAATGTGGTGCACACCTGTAATTGGAGAACTCTGACGGACCAAGGCAGGAAGATCAGAAATTCGAGCCCAGTCAAGCAATTTAGTGACTTAGCCAGACCGTATCTCAAAATAATATAAAAGGCATAATACCAAAGCCCTGAGTTTAATATTCAGGCCAAGAGTGGGAGGATGATAATCTA